>NQII01002604.1:33304-95270 GCA_002778355.1 Clitarchus hookeri | reverse complement strand
GGGGGGGGGAGGCGACGTGACGCACACACCAGTCGAAGCAGCGAGCGGTCATTTCATGTCTTCCACTAGGTACAGTAAACATGTTCCGCTCCGCCTCGTGAGGCTGGGTCTTGAGATGACGACTCCAGCAACCCAGGCAAGATGCCTAGTTGCTCTGGTAGCAAGCATTTTTTCTTCCAAGATGACCTGTGATACAGGCAGGCGAGAACTTCTGACACTCCGTCATAACGTACAACCATGCCTCAAGCGGCAAGTGGGAAAAAAACCAGTGGATATTTATTTGTTATTTTAGCTGTAGTAATTGCCAATGTAAAATTCAAAATATATTTTACTGGTCTCCATCACAAGTTATAAAGTATTCAAAACTTTATTTTCGTAAGGAAAAAAATTGTATTTGATTAAAAAAATGGCTAATTATGCTATAATTCACTATTCCCTAAAATTTAATCTAGTTAATGTTAGAAAGAGATGCAATTAATTAATAACTCTGTTGTTTTAGAATGGCAAAAAATCATTTTCATTCTATATATAGCTTAATTTGCTACTCACGGGCTGAAAATCATATTGTATGTCCTATGTTTATAATTTTGCATGCCATTAAACATGTAAGCCTCAGTTAGAAGTGATTTCAACAAAAGCAAGACTATANTGACCTGTGATACAGGCAGGCGAGAACTTCTGACACTCCGTCATAACGTACAACCATGCCTCAAGCGGCAAGTGGGGAAAAAACCAGTGAATATTTATTTGTTATTTTAGCTGTAGTAATTGCCAATGTAAAATTCAAAATATATTTTAGTGGTCTCCATCACAAGTTATAAAGTATTCAAAACTTTATTTTCGTAAGGAAAAAAATTGTATTTGATAAAAAAAATGGCTAATTATGCTATAATTCACTATTCGCTAAAATTTAATCTAGTTAATGTTAGAAAGAGATGTAATTAATTAATAACTGTGTTGTTTTAGAATGACAAAAAATAATTTTTATTCTATATATAGCTTAATTTGCTACTCACGGGNTTCATTCTATATATAGCTTAATTTGCTACTCACGGGCTGAAAATCATATTGTATGTCCTATGTTTATAATTTTGCATGCCATTAAACATGTAAGCCTCAGTTAGAAGTGATTTCAACAAAAGCAAGACTATATGAAGGTTATATGACTTTTTCTGACATGAGAAACACAGGAATGATGTAAAACTCAAAATCATGTACCACTTTATCAGTGGTTAGTTATTCCCTGTTGAGTAATCGTTGTAGAATTTTGACGGATGTTTGATTTTAAATATGTTTCATTGTCTTTATTAGGTTTACCTCAGCAACAAATCTTACATTAAACACTTAAATATCAGTGGGAAATGTTTTTCTCTATTAATCTTCTTGCATCTAGAAAAATGAGCTCAGCTGTATTTTTGTTAATAGTTAGTTCGAAATCGTTGCATTTTCTTTGCGTTATTTCAAGAGTTAATAACAAAATCAGTAAACTCAGTCGTACAGGAACCAGAAGAAGCCTGTTACGATTAACTACAATAAATTCCTTTAATAACGACACTAAGTGAAAAAATTTAAATATTCTCCAGTACTAAACAAAATTTTTCCCGAAGGTCGTGCATTTCAAAGACTAAAAATATGAGCTAAAAAGNAGCTCAGCTGTATTTTTGTTAATAGTTAGTTCGAAATCGTTGCATTTTCTTTGCGTTATTTCAAGAGTTAATAACAGAATCAGTAAACTCAGTCGTACAGGAACCAGAAGAAGCCTGTGACGATTAACTACAATAAATTCCTTTTATAACGACACTAAGGGAAAAAATTAAAATATTCTCCAGTACTAAACAAAATTTTTCCCGAAGGTCGTGCATTTCAAAGACTAAAAATATGAGCTAAAAAGNAAAATATTCTCCAGTACTAAACAAAATTTTTCCCGAAGGTCGTGCATTTCAAAGACTAAAAATATGAGCTAAAAAGTAGCATCAAAAGGTTTCGAGAGTAGCTCTGTGTACTAGAAAGTATTTTATTTATCTACGTATTCACACTGTCGCCTTTAAAATAGTTCCCGTGCATAGTAATGCAGCACTCCTAGCGTTCCTGCCACTTCAGGAATGTTCTGGATGTCATCTTCTCGAAGACTGACGAACCCCTCCTGCGATTCGCGCTGGATCTCAGCAGTTTAGGATCGTTTCCGGCGACGAATCTCGGATGTACGGACATGACGAAGCAACAGGTTCCACAGTGGATCAGCCCCTCATCATCACGACCGATAAAAGGCCAGGCAAGTCCGCAGCTCGACCGAGTGCATGATCACCATCTTTCTCGATATCCGCGGCATTGTCGTCGAGAACTCATCTTCAGGGACTAGGCTCTCGATATTGCGTTCCACTGCCGCCAGGTTTTTAAGGCATCTGAGAGAGGACATCCGGCTAAAATTTCTGAATTTGTGCCGCGCGAGAAAGTAGATGCCCCAAGACGAGAGTGCACCCTGTCACCAAACTCTCCTCACGCGTGAGATTATCGCACACATCCCACTCGGCAGATTTGGCTCCCCCAAATAAATATCAAATACACGTATTTTAACAGTCTTGAAACCCCAAGCCGCGCTATTGCGGAAAGTAAATCCATAACTTGANAAATATCAAATACACGTATTTTAACAGTCTTGAAACCCCAAGCCGCGCTATTGCGGAAAGTAAATCCATAACTTGAACAGTATTTGCGTGCTTCATAATTTGGTCAAACGTAGTGCGCTGGCATATAACAGTACTCATTTTAGCAACAATGTCCTAAACTTAGTCGAATCCACGTGGTATTTATAGTTGTGTGGGGAAAAAAGCAGTCCAGTGTTGGGACACGGGAATGGTCACTGCGTTGATGGCATACGACTCTATGTATCTTCCCTCTACGATGCAGTTAGCACGTTGGCATTCCACCTCCGTGATGCAAGATCGATCACTGGCATGCACGATCACTGATGTTCGCTTGGCAGAAGCATGGTGATCGTTGTCAATGATCGATGGTTTTTTCTGGCGGTGCTCTCAGTGAATCCCGGGCATTTTTCTGACATAAGTTTTCTTTTATGTTTTGTTTTCAATAATGGCGTTCGTCTGTTGGTTCCAAGTAAAGCTGTTGATTTTTAACACGCCACTTAATTGCATCCCGTTTACATACACGCAGTAAAAATATTGATACAAAAATTTGAATGGCAGAAATTTTTTCAGTGCGTACTGTAAGTTAATTAATTAAAATATTTTTTTTTAATCTGGAAAAAAATGTGCATGTAATTAAATTATAGGGGTTAAAAGTTTTTAACCTCAAACCATAGTGAGATAACATTTTTATGACAGTAGATTATTATAAGCCTCTTCATTGCATCGTATATTTTTTATCAAGCTATCGTTCACACTTTGACATAAACGATAATTTTATTAGGGAATACAGTTTTTAAAGTCACAACAATATTAACCTTCAGATATGTATCTTAAAGTATATCAATGCGTAATTAATTCTCAAAAAAGAAAATAATACGTATTAGTGATTTATTAAGTGACTGTTCTAAATGAAATGTTTTAGGCATAAGTAAATCCAATATTAGGCTGTATTTGAATAATTTGTGTTGCAGATGTCCATACACAGCCACAAAAAATAACCTTCCGTAAATTTGCTAATCTTGTCGATACAGCTAAACCCTGGGTGTATTCGAACAATTGAGAACAAACACAGTAGAAGGGCAGAGGGGTGTAAACAGAACANGCTAATCTTGTCGATACAGCTAAACCCTGGGTGTATTCGAACAATTGAGAACAAACACAGTAGAAGGGCAGAGGGGTGTAAACAGAACATTTTGCTGTGAGCCATAGTCAAACAAAATTCCATTTAGACAAAATTTGGGGATTGNAAATATCAAATACACGTATTTTAACAGTCTTGAAACCCCAAGCCGCGCTATTGCGGAAAGTAAATCCATAACTTGAGCAGTATTTGCGTGCTTCATAATTTAGTCAAACGTAGTGCGCTGGCATATAAAAGTACTCATTTTAGCAACAATGTCCTAAACTTAGTCGAATCCACGTGGTATTTATAGTTGTGTGGGGAAAAAAGCAGTCCAGTGTTGGGACACGGGAATGGTCACTGCGTTGATAGCATGCGACTCTATGTATCTTCCCTCTACGATGCAGTTAGCACGTTGGCATTCCACCTCCGTGATGCAAGATCGATCACTGGCATGCACGATCACTGATGTTCGCTTGGCAGAAGCATGGTGATCGTTGTCAATGATCGATGGTTTTTTCTGGCGGTGCTCTCAGTGAATCCCGGGCATTTTTCTGACATAAGTTTTCTTTTATGTTTTGTTTTCAATAATGGCGTTCGTCTGTTGGTTCCAAGTAAAGCTGTTGATTTTTAACACGCCACTTAATTGCAGCCCGTTTACATACACGCAGTAAAATTATTGATACAAAAATTAGAATGGCAGAAATTTTTTCAGTGCGTACTGTAAGTTAATTAATTAAAATATTTTTTTTTTAATCTGGAAAAAAATGTGCATGCAATTAAATTATAGGGGTTAAAAGTTTTTAACCTCAAACCATAGTGAGATAAAATTTTTATGACAGTAGATTATTATAAGCCTCTTCATTGATCGTATATTTTTTATCAAGCTATCGTTCACACTTTTACATAAACGATAACGTTATTAGGGAATACAGTTTTTAAATTCACAACAATATTTACCTTCAGATATGTATCTTAAAGTATATCAATGCGTAATTAATTCTCAAAAAAGAAAATAATACGTATTAGTGATTTATTAAGTGACTGTTCTAAATGAAATGTTTTAGGCATAAGTAAAACCCAATATTAGGCTGTATTTGAATAATTTGTGTTGCAGATGTCCATACACAGCCACAAAAAATAACCTTCCGTAAATTTGTTAATCTTGTCGATACAGCTAAACCCTGGGTGTATTTGAACAATTGACAACAAACACAGTAGAAGGGAAGAGGGGTGTAAACAGAACATTTTGCTGTGAGCCATAGTCAAACAAAATTCCATTTAGACAAAATTTGGGGATTGTNAGAGGGGTGTAAACAGAACATTTTGCTGTGAGCCATAGTCAAACAAAATTCCATTTAGACAAAATTTGGGGATTGTAATGTGCTGAGAAAGGAAAGCAACACGTGTGGTTGTTCCTTTAACATCAATTAGCGTGCTGCCGTGCACCGCACAGCATCACTGGGCTTTAGTCGTGCAGTGTTCGTCAGTGATAGTGGCCTGTCGACATGCGGCGTACGTACTATTCGTAGGAGCTGACTAATATGTTCCTCGTGTATGGGAAAGCGTGTAGAAATGCTAGTGAAATGGGGTGTCAATGGACGCGGTACCCCAAAAGACAACATCCAATTCGTAGGATTAATCTACAAATATATCAGATACTACAGGAATGTGAAACACTCGAAGAGACGAAGCTCGATAATGGGTCTATACGAGTGCGCACAACCATGATTGAAGAGATATCGTTATACTTTATAGAGGCACACCCTGTAGCTGGTACGTGAGCCATTGCTCATAAATGAGTGTTGGACATATGGCAGTGTGTGACGTTGTACATAATCAATTGATTTACCCATAACACTTACGAAAGTTGCCGGCGTTGGTTCTAGCGGACTTTGTGAAACGTCTTGAGTTCTGCAAAGGGATGTTAAAGTGGCGTGCTTAATATATAGGCTATTCACGATAAAGTGAGCACTTTTGAAAGCAGTCACGTTTGGAATATTGGTAAATGAATATATTTTTTTGAGCCTTAGGCGTTTCGTTTTAAGTGCGGTGGAATAAACGCACTGTTTTTATTACTAATATGACAATTGTAATTTAAAAAGGTGTTTAAAGGATAAAACAATCAGTGAAAGGAAAAAGTAACGAGGGCCTTAAAAGTGTAATTTGACCGTGAACATACTATAACTTCCTAAAACGGCTTTTCTCTAGAGATTATGTCACTTTCACGAGAGACGTGTTCTTCAACAGCCGTAAGAGCCATGTGTAATCTGGCGACATCTTACGTGCCACTCCGTCAAGTGATTTTCTATGTGAAAGTCTGGGCCGCAGTTGATGGTAACCGCGGATTTGGTCAACGTTTATTTTCCTCCGTTCTCAGTTACTTGACGCATCTCCACTATCTACAGGAATCGTCACCGCTGTACCTGGAGGTTGCATATTTGCTTGGACGTCAGGAGATCTACAGGCAACACCTATGCTCTGAAGTATAGAGTTTTTGTGAGATGGTGACACTGATTAATAGTGCGCTGTGACTGTCGTTTGGTACTGCGATGAAGTACGTTAGAGTACAGTACGCCAGACCGTGTAGTAGGAATCCGTGCTTGCAACTGGCCAGACGTAGGTGAGGCAAAATGGCAGACCTCTTTGACTTTCAACGAGGGCAGATTGTTAGAGCGCTGTTATTCGGAGCAAGTGTATTGAAGTCTTCCAATGTGTTAGGTGTATCAAGAGCAGCAGTTTACAAGGTGATGACGGCATACACGACTCGTGGCAATAATCATCAGCGAAGAGTCGTTGATAGCAGACGAAAATCAATCCTTAGTGACCGGGAACGCCAAACTTTGAACAAGTTTGTCACAAACAACCGTGGAGAAAATGCGACACGTGTGACGTCAGAACTTAATCAGCATCTNAAACTTTGAACAAGTTTGTCACAAACAACCGTGGAGAAAATGCGACACGTGTGACGTCAGAACTTAATCAGCATCTAGAACAACCGGTTTCTGCAGTCTCAGTCTGAAGTTAGCTGCACAATTAATGTATGTTAAGGTGTTTATTATTACTTTGATAGCCATATGCAATTCCTAGAGGACGGCGACCCACGTCAGTTTGCTAATGCGGTAATGTCAACACTTAATCTCAAGTTACTGGAACTTATTGCGTGGCTGCCTGTGTATCCTGAACTCGCTGACTTTAATTCTACCTTAGGCCCACATTAAAGAGCTTGCGAATGCAACGCCTGTTCGCACCACGCTGGGCTGACAACTCGGACGCGACTCGCNCAGGCCCACATTAAAGAGCTTGCGAATGCAACGCCTGTTCGCACCACGCTGGGCTGACAACTCGGACGCGACTCGCAAGCGACACGCCCGCTATTTTCTTATGTGTGTGTCGCATCGTAACACGCAGTAGGACACGCACAAAGACTGTGTGTCTTTGTGGTCGGTGGTGGTCTACATTTTACACACATACTGTGAGTATGCTCCCTGCTAACCATGGCAGTGTAGCAATAGCAATAGTTCTCATGTGCTTCCACTATAATCACCTTGACTGCCCACCTGTCCTTCCAATTCGCTATCGCCAATAATGGCTGGGACAGAACATCGTAAGATCATTGGTACTCACTGCTCACTGTCTTATTTCCTCCCATCTAGCGTAACCTTGAGTTTATCACTTCTTCGCAAACACGGGTTTAATAATAAAAATATAAGTTTAATCGTAATCCATATGCTGTAATGGATCCTTGACCTTACAACTCGCATCTCACGAGTCCAAGCGACCAGGTTTACAGTGAAATCACTAAGTGTATGTAACATTCAAGCCTAATATTGGCTTTGGTGTTGAATGAGAAATAAAAATAAATTACAAGTAAAGAGGTTTATTTTATTAACATCTTTTTCTCAGNTTGGCTTTGGTGTTGAATGAGAAATAAAAATAAATTACAAGTAAAGAGGTTTATTTTATTAACATCTTTTTCTCAGCTCTTGAACTTGATGTAGTGTGTATTAAATTTGTGCTGAGATATCTTTTAATTTCACATCACGAAAGAAATTTGTATTTCTTAAATTTTGGTTTAGTATGCAGCCAAATGGCATTAAACTTTCAAGCAACAAAACTTAAATATTAATAATGAAAAAATGGCCTATACAGATCCTGCAAAATCGGGCCTACATAGGTTAAATACAAAATATGATGTAATTATAATACCATAAAATATGGAGTATACTAAATAATAATCAGTTGAAAACATATTATATATAATAACATAATTATTTATGTATCCAATGAGGTAAGCGAGCATGTGAGATACTAAAGTCACGCGTATATTAAGCTGAACATAAATACGTATAATGATATGAATGAGCAAATTTGCATAATTGGGGCCAGCACAAAAGCACCACGGGCTCACAATTGACTCAGTGATCAGTTGATAGCCTTCCACTGTTGCGTTCATCGGTACGATCCCAAATCCAGATGGGTGTTATATTTTCGGACGAGATTTCTCTTGTTTGATGTGTTTGGAGGGGGGGGGGAGATACTTGCTGTGGTGTTGGTTTTTTCTCGGTATGCTTCCGTTTCCTCTTACGGTTTTCAATTTGTTACTGACAGTCCTCGCTTCATCTCGGAGTTCATTCGAACTGACGAAAAGAGCTTTTCCAGGATTAGGACAGCCGGGTTCCCTCATGCCAGTCTATTCTAGTAATTTTTTTTCTACCCCCCCTCCCCCTCTCGACAAAGTTTGATAAAAGGTAAATTAACGTGTAATGTACGTACAAGAATCCTATTACTTTTCAACATATGACTTAAAAATTNAGTTTGATAAAAGGTAAATTAACGTGTAATGTACGTACAAGAATCCTATTACTTTTCAACATATGACTTAAAAATTACGCCAAATAGTTTTACTACTCGGGTTTATTCGTTGATTCTACATGTGAACAACGAAACTGCGTTGTATAATATTTCTCTTTTCAAGTTGACTGTCCCCATTCTACGCATAAAACCCATACGTGTCCTCTACCATATTGGCAAATCAATTTTTAATTTATACTTACACAGCAGATGGAACATTACTTATGTCATGACCTAAAAGAACACTTATTTCCATGAGTTTTTAATACCACAGTAGATACATACTGCAACGGATAGCCTCCGAAGCATGAGACAGGCNACACTTATTTCCATGAGTTTTTAATACCACAGTAGATACATACTGCAACGGATAGCCTCCGAAGCATGAGACAGGCAATATACGTGCTTCCTTCACTTCAGGTTTTTTTTTAAATTAATTAACCATTGCCATTTTTTATTTAAGCAGAGAAAAGTAACCGTCGGAAGTAGGTGAACAAANTTTTTTTTAAATTAATTAACCATTGCCATTTTTTATTTAAGCAGAGAAAAGTAACCGTCGGAAGTAGGTGAACAAATGGTAAGTTAGTGTGGGGTATAAATAAACACCCCAAGAAAATTTGTTTTTAAAATTTTATATAATTCAGTGATGCTACAAAAACTGTTATTTTCATCCAACAAGGTTATCACATGAAACTTACAATTGTTAGAAAATTCTTTAACAATGGTTTTATCAATTATTTTAAAACGCCTTTAAAATACAGTTAAAATGCACGAAAAATTAACGATATATGTCGTTCTCCATTTTTACGTCGCCCCTCCCCCATAGCTATTTCAAACTAAGGGAAAATTCNATATGTCGTTCTCCATTTTTACGTCGCCCCTCCCCCATAGCTATTTCAAACTAAGGGAAAATTCCCCTAAATGTCTGTCTCCAAAGCCAGGTGCTCTCTGTCTTCCATAAGCCATGGAAATGTTTTTTTATACTACATTACTGGAGTCTAGAAGCACTTGTTCCTTCGATCTCTTCTTATTGGTCCGTTCAAACCACCACCGCCGTGCCTTGGTGAACGAAAGTCGTCTGCTGGACCGTGTGTAGGAGTGGTATGAGAGGATAGACGATCGCCGCGTCACATGCCGTCCGCTCGTATTAGTTCTTGTCTGACCCGCTCTTCAGCAAGACGCGACCCTTGCTGCTCCGATGAGGGCCCCATTTAATCACCAGGTAAGGAAATTTTCGGGGATCATTTTTGACCGATGAAACTTTGTATGGGGAAATGTGACACCTCGTCACAATATAGTAAAAAACAAAAACCATATTCTTCAAATTTTATTTGCATTATTACTTTCAAATATAGCGTTATCTTATTTTCAAATGGCCACCGTTATTAAAAGTACTTTGGAACCCTTGACTTGTGTTTATTATCTGCTCTAATTCGTTTGTTAGTTTCGTCTTTTTTGATGTAATGAATGTAAATATACTTAAGTAATTCGAGAAACTTAGTTGAAAGTATTATCTCTATTTTGCCTATATGCTTTCTCATAAGAAGGTAATCTCGATTATTTAGAATTATATAAATTCTAAGTCAGTAAGAACCGGTAAACCTTACATGTTATGCATTGACCGACGAAGAATCACCATGTAACAAAGCGAACTGAACTTTTAAATTAACATACTTGGAAACCTCCATCACAAATATCATAATTAATAACTGCAATAACCTTGCAAATAAATCTGGCCGTACAACGTTAGTAATGGTATGATTTTGACTTATGAGTTATTTACAGTGTTTTCGAGTTAATATCCTTTTAACGATACATGATTCAGATTCGTATATCCGTAATTCTATAAACTTAGCAAGCCAATGGAATTATAATTATATATAGAAGCAGAAAAAGTGAATGTCATTTTGCCACATTTCTGTAGCAACTCGAAAAGGATTGCAAATTATTCCACAAAATTGGCCAGAACGATATAAAGAGATAATCGCTTATGTACGGGATAAGAAGTTTTTACACTTATTGGAAATACATTTTAGATGAACGTACATTCCGAAACGTTCACATCCAGAGTTATACCAGAAAAATAAACGATAAATCACAAATGCCACACAAGTAGTGTGGAACATTATTCGTTGTCAACAGATACAAGTTTCTTGACTTTTACACTGTGAAAGAGTCGTGGATATCAAAACTTATGCCCGGTTATGAAACTCGGATAATTAAGTGATTAGTTTACCATTTGTAGATATGTGCTTGCACTAAAATTTTTAGACTTCCGCCATAAAAGTGCTACAATTCAATTATTCATGTAAAAATTATTATGTACTTCAACTGGCACATGGCCATCGCACTCCCGATGTCAAACACTGGAACTGCGTACAAAAGATTATTTGAAATTCACAATAAATAAAAGGCCAGTGGCTTTAGCTGAAATTTACGTGGAATCCATCGAATTTATCATCCCTTAACAATTCAGTGACCACGGAAACTTGAGGTGCAATAGCTTTTCAGCTTAGAGGATGTGCATCGAGGGTTGGCTTAAGAACTGTGTGCAACAGAGATGATGCTCTCATACGTAACGGATCGCGTTAGGCAAAAATAAATCGAAATGTAATATTTTTAGTATTTATTAGGAAATAACAGAATTTTCACTATCCCCAAAATGCCTAGAAATGTTTTTTTTTTGGTGAGGTAAAATTATATATAGGCCCTATATTTTTAAAATTTGAATTGACTAATTTGCTTCTGGTAGGCTAAACGGAGGTTATTTAAAAACTATTCGTAAGTAAATTTTTCTAAGTATTGTTATTTGAACCCATAACCTCTTATTCTAAAATTATCGCTTTAGAATCATACACCACTCAGGAAGCGTGGTTTTATTTATACGCCTGTGTAATTAAGGTTACTAAAGCTTGGTCGTGTAGGTAAAATATTTCATTATTAGTTAGCGAAACTGTCCAAGTAATATTTATTTATTCGTTAGTGAAAACTATTAACAAATTTGTACTTATTGTGGAAGCCACATACATTTATAAGGATATTAAATCACAGTACATTAATGCATGTAGCGGTACACCCAACCATCTTTACATAGAATAAAGGTAGAAAAATACTTACGGGAAACTGGCACATACCCAGTACGCTGGCATCGAAACCATGGTCCACCGGGTTCAGCACGACCATATCACTAAGCTTACTAGGTCCTGGGAAGTAGGCAGCATCAGCTTAAATACATGCTGAACCTTTATAGACTTATAATTAAAAACTGTAGTCTATTTGCAGTTTGGTCACACTTTTGAATCAAACCTTTGTAATATTACTCATGTATGACGTGTTTGATTGTTTTTCTAAATATGCTATGCATCATAATAGTTCTATATTTGTGTAACCATATACGTATCTTATTTATAATAATATGAGACTGTTAATTTTTTTTTGTAAGTGCATTATATGATTTCATTTTTAATTAAGACTTCCGCCTGGCTGGTTCTTGAACTTCGTTGCAGTGTGTTCGGAATCCCGGTTTTTTGACCGAACTATTAAACATGATTCCAGTATGCTAACCTTCTTAACTACACCATACTATAGACAAGGACGGAATGGTACTTTAAAGTTGGCACACATGTTGGAAATATTATTTTCGAGACCTCCAATATAGTTAATAACAGCTTTTTCAGAATGCCGCTACTTAAAACATATTAGCCGGACACGAGTCAAACTACAATAGGATACCGTATTGAACTTTGNTTTTCAGAATGCCGCTACTTAAAACATATTAGCCGGACACGAGTCAAACTACAATAGGATACCGTATTGAACTTTGCTACAGACTTCTCATCAATCAAATGATAGGGTAAGCACAGGAAGTCCCAATAATACACGCAGCGCTGCCAGAATACTGCAGCCGACCTCCCGAGGCGCAGTCGGTTGGTGCGCCGCTGGTCTGCGGTGCGGGAGGTTGTGGTTTCGTATCCCAGTTGAGTCATAGGTGTTAGCTTATGTAAGGTTGTAAGTTTGTTTGCAAGCCGTCCCCTGATAAGCCTTCAGGCATAACACCGGTGGACGTTAATAAGATCTTCCCAATACGAGAACTTTGCACGCAAGTTCAGAGCCCTGCGCGTAGGGGCGATCTCGCTCCTATAGTGCGTAGGGTTACACATTCTTATAGCTCTCTCGCTTCTCGGCCAAAAAAAAAAAAAAGAAAAAAACGATGCACGTAGGCAGGCCCCTTAATATAAATAAAAACGGATAGAATATAGGTGTACTGGTGATGCCTGCTAATAAATAGTTCTCACGCAATGTATTAAGGCGAGTGCGCACGAATGCGGTGCGTTGTCCCTCTTGTGTAATTCTCTAAACTTAGTTACGTTTTGTTTACAAGAGGCGGAGGAATAGTATGAAAGTAGGACTTACGAAGGAAAAATTTGGAAGTAACCACGAACGGACTATATCCTTGTGTCGATGGCTTGTTCGTCGACTTGAAACCGAGACCTTGGCGACTCATAGCAAGCAAGTCGCGTCGAAGTATCCTACCTCAACGGGAGAACGGCTCTCGGAGAAGCATCTCGCGGGATGGTGAACAACGAAGTGTTGGGTCTTGGACCAAGGAGGCGTGGCGTTTGGTGCAGGGGGGTGGGGGGGCAGCGCCACGCAGGATTTAGACAGGAGCTGCCGCCCTCAGGGGCCCAATAAATACAAGGGGCCGCCCTGGCTGCCAGCGTCAATATTGACTGAGCGGGGGGCCCCAGCCGGAGACAAGCAGCCCGCGGCCCGACGGAGAACTCCTAGCTGGATCGCTGTAGTCCGCGGCGAGTGTGCCGCTGCCTTCTTGTCACGTCGAGTAACATTCGCACAGGAGAAATCACAGAACTATTGTGCGTATAGTCCATTCGTGGTTACTTCCAGCATCTCTCAAGCCCTGCTAACGTTCTACTTTCAGGCTATGCCCCCCTCCCCTCGTCAGGCAAACAACAAAGCTTACCCAAGTCTCGAACATTACACTAAAGGGGCAACACACCGCTTTCTTTCGCACTCACTTTAATAACATTTTGCATAAGAACTATTTCTTACTGGGTGTGACCACAAAACATTATATCTGTGGTTTTATTCATACTTATTATAAATGAAATAAAATCATTTGTGAACCCAAGAATGCCTGCATTATCACCTGCTTGGCCAACATGCTATTTCAATGCCAGTAAACCACTTTCAACAACCTTCACGTGATTTATCCTCCTGTTGTTTTTACTGGGAGAACTACTACTCAAAAAAAATTTGCCAATTTTCAAGAAAAGATGTTACGTTGGGCATTAAATAAATATTAATACTGCCAAATATTATATGTGCACCCAATGGAAAAGAAAGTACACACTTTATTTTTGTACGTTACATATAATAACGTATTTTACATAATTACAAAACGTTAAAAATTAACATTTAAAACAATAAAATTACAAAAATTGCAAAATATCCGCTCTACATTGAGCATAAATACAAAATTTTTGTAAAATATTATATTTATATGAGCATTCAATCATAATATTTACCATCTATAACCATATAATTTCTGCTCCAAAATACGACCTTTCATCAAAATTCCTCAATATTTTCGCTACAATAGTGAGCCGAAAATTCTCTCTTTAAGGTGATTTTAAAAACCTCACATAAAATTTCACTCCGATGTAGGGAATATTAAAACAAAAAACTTTATTAAAATTTTAAATTTAAAGTTTCTTCTTGTTTTTTCTTAAGACCTGAAGGGTTTTTGACAATGCCTATCTTTTATTTGTGTGTCCATAACGGCTGATGGGAGACGATTCTTCTCGTCCTAGGCCCCAGCCAGGGTTTATAAACTCCCCCCACAAAGTTGAAATGAATGGTATAGATTGCTCCAGAATTACACTTTAATAAATACTTCCGGTCCAATATTTCTGGCCTCGTCGCATCATCTAGGATTGGCCCAATAACTGAGGTAATAAGGATANTCTAGGATTAGCCCAATAACTGAGGTAATAAGGATACAGTGACGTCACAACGCAAGAAGCGCCCCACATCACCGGAGCTAGGGTTAGCCTTCATAATGCAAACGCATGCCGTGGTCATGCTGCCGTACTCGTGGTCGGTGCTCATGTGTCGGTCCTCATCGGACCTCGATGTCAGCCGTCGTCGGCTACCAGTTAAGACAGTGCAGGCGGACAACGATGAAGAATATCATCCAAGGTAAGGATAGACGTCTTGTAAATTTTCTAGTGCAAGCGGACAAAAAACGTAGTTTTCGATGCAGGGAAATCGTCAGGGCCAGATATGAGACGACCGAGCGTCTCAAATTTACAGATGAATTATAAGCAAATGTTTAATTAACAAAAAAAATAAAGTACTTTTATTTTTACATAAGTATAGAATACTTAAGATACATTATTATTTAGGAAGCAACCATATACCTCACAAATATGGCGCTTCTTTAAATATTCGATTCCAAACGTGTGAATATACTGCGAACAGACTACAGCTTGTTTGCAGTTATTTAAATGTTTACAAAAACCAACTTTGCAGAAAAATCCCTTGCAGATAACACTGACTGGCGTGTTTTCAGTAAAGTTGGTTTGAGTAGAATGGTTGTGTCAATTCTGGGGCAATATATTTTTTATGAGACAAAACGGGCACTTGGTATCGTCGCCGGCCAGCCACCATAATGTGACGTCACCCGACCACCATGTTGGATGCAGGTAACCTGTATTTACCCATGACCTTGACATTGAACACGTGTCCTTGAACTTGGATGACCATAAACCCCAAAAAAAATATTTAAAAAACCCAAAAAAATTTAAAAAAAAACAAAAAAAAATACCAAAAATGTCTAAATATTACATAAAAAATTTCATTACGTAACATTTTTTTTGAAGATGTAGATGTAGGAGGTCTGAAGTTCGATGACAGGTGGATTGACTAGGCTCCCGACACGACTCTCTCCGGATCGACCAGTGTCCACCTTGTCAACCATGTTAGATGTCGATGACCTTGATTTTGACCTTGATCCTGTGCCCATAAACTTAAATAACCTTGAACCAAAAAAAATCAATAAAATATAAGACAATTACTTTAAAATATTTTTAAATTATTAAAACTATGTAAAAATAGCAAAAATTAAAAAAAAACCAAAATATTTCAAAAAAATTATTTAAAAATATCTAAAAAATAATTTAAAATTATACAAAAATTACTAAAAATTCCAGAAAGTTCCAACAAAGTCCCAAAAACCTTGACATTTGACTCAAGACCAAAGAGTCAATACCCTTGTCTCAAGACTCGAGACCCTTGACTCAAGACACTTAAACCAAGACTCAAGACCCTTAACCCAAGACTCAAGACCCTTGATCCAAGACTAAAGAGTTGGGATATTTGACCCTTGAATCAAGTATTAGGACCCTTCACTCAAGTCTCAAGACTTAAGGCCCTTGACTAAAAATACTTGACTCGAAACCCTTGACTCAAGATTCAAGACCCTTGACTCAAGATTGAATACTCAATACTCAAGACCCTTGACCCAAGACCCAATAATATTGACCCTTGACGCAACACCCATGACCCAAGAACCAAGACCGTGAACCCTTGACCCAAGACCTTAGACCCTCTACCCATGACCCAAAACACTTGACCCAAGATGCTTGACCGAAGACCCAATACACATGACCCTTGACCGCAAGACCCTTGACACTTGTCCCTTAACACTTGATCTGAAGCCCCCTAAAAATTTAAATTCGAAAATTCTTTAAAAATCCAAAAAAATTCTGAGAAAATTAAATATTTCGAAAAATGTATTTAATCGATATTCATTTATGAAAAAATAAGGTAACCATACTTCTATGCTTATGTCGTTCTTCTTGAACTCAAACTTAACANCTGAAACTTAACCGCATACATGTTTTAACTATGCACACAGCTCGAATTTTATGTTGGTTTATGTATCATAGTTATACATTTTTTTATATAATTATATGTGACCAATTCAAGCCCGTCATACGTGTAGCAATCACCTGCACAAGTCATGTTATAATCATGGTATGGATCAGCATCTAAAAATTCTTTTTATAGACATACTAGGAATTAATTGAAATGCCAATTGTGCTAGCCCCTTCAAACATGGTTTTCTTGAACATCATTCCATCATTATTTAGTCATATTTCACAATCTTTCACAATCCTCCTCCTCAGTAATCTTTACATACATTTTTCGCAATAATCCGATCAATATTTCCATCAATTTTTTTATAAACTTTCCGCAAATTTTCCAATCTGCGTTATTAATATTTCGCAATATTTATTCATTTTTCCATCATTATTCCCTTTTTTCCTCAACGTTGCAATCTTCCCATCAATCTTTCATCCGATTATTCCATCAATCTTTTGCAATCTTTCACAATCTTTTCATAAATCGTTGCAAACTTTCGCTGTTCCTCCTCAGTAATCTGACATTAATCTTTAGAAATCTTTTGCAATCTTTCCCTCAATATTCCCAACTTCCCATCAATTTTTCTTCCATTCATTCCATCAATATTTCGCAGTCTTTCGCAATATTTCACAAAATTTCCAACAATCTTTTGCAAATCTCCTCCTCAGCAGTCTTTCCATCAATCTATGGCTATCTTTCCATCAAACTTTAGCAATCTTTCGATAAATCTTACAATCTTTCGTTTATTATTTGAATCTCTTTATCTATCTTTCTTTCAATCTTTAAATCTTTTTATCTATATTTCGATCACTCTCGCAATATTCCCATCAATGTTCCTCAATGTTCCAACCTTTCCATAAAATTTTTGTCCAATATTTCGATCAATCATCAGACCATAATCAGTCCATGTGTGTATCGTCTGTCCCCAATCCATTCATATAAAAAAAAAATCCATTCGCCAACTGTCTCCACACATCTGTACTGGACATCTGCATTAATATTTTGTGTGCAGTCCACTATCTATGCGTTCTTGTGATTAAATACTTTATTGATATTCTGTATGTAGATCTGTACTTTTGTAAACGAGTGTTCATAGAACCACTATAAATTATTGGGGATGAAAGGATACAGTGCAAAAATATTACGACGCAATTTTTATTAAAAGTATTTATTATTTTATAAATACAATTTTAGAAGAGAGTAGTCGTTCATATTATGCGATATAGCCCCTGCCCTTTAGTTCGCTAATGATTGAAGATATCTCGCAATGTGTGAGAAATCCCCATGTTTTTGCAGGTCAACCAAATGTCTGAGTTTATCAACAACTTCATTCGGGTCTTCGGCAAATAGGTAGCCATTACTCTCAGCACCATCTGCCTCCATCATGTGGCTCATTGCAGCAAATGTATTTGAGGGCTGTGCTTGTGCAAGGAGAAAAACGCCATCAACTTGATCTCTAGAACTGCATTCATGTTTATTTTCATCTATGCTGTCTTCATGGTCGTCTTCACTTCCTGTTTCATCCTCAATATGAAGTTTACTTTTCTTTGTTAGGGTCGCNTCGGGTCTTCGGCAAATAGGTAGCCATTACTCTCAGCACCATCTGCCTCCATCATGTGGCTCATTGCAGCAAATGTATTTGAGGGCTGTGCTTGTGCAAGGAGAAAAACGCCATCAACTTGATCTCTAGAACTGCATTCATGTTTATTTTCATCTATGCTGTCTTCATGGTCGTCTTCACTTCCTGTTTCATCCTCAATATGAAGTTTAATTTTCTTTGTTAGGGTCGTACAGTCATCATCAGTGTTTATAGGCGAACCATTTATTCTGGAGTTCGTCGATTTCATGCGAATGTCTTGCAAGTGTACATTTCACACATACTGACTCTACCAAACCCTTGTAGGTTACTAAGAAATGAACGAGGGGGTTAAAAGTATTAAATATAATGTGGTATTATGTTATTCATGGTGTACAGGAATCCCATGTTTCTTCTCTCATACTTTACTTCTATTAATTTGTCCATGAAATAACTGGGTGTTTTAATTGATGAAAACTAAAAATTTTACTGTGCTCATAATTTTGTCCGCCTGCTTTGTTACGTAATATTTGCAGCACAACAACTGGTTTTCGTATATTCTTTAACGAAAACTATTTCACATCTTCTGCTATTTCAAATACTTCATATTGGTAACATTATCTATACGTACAAATTCCTGGAACAATTTTCAAACACGAAATTTCACGTCCTATATATTTCATACTCCTATTGACCATCCCGGCGATCTGTTCAAAGCAACCTTCCAGACAAACCTCTCGGAGAATTGTTCTTGCTCACACCGGCAAT
This sequence comes from Clitarchus hookeri, assembly GCA_002778355.1. Classification (NCBI taxonomy): domain Eukaryota; kingdom Metazoa; phylum Arthropoda; class Insecta; order Phasmatodea; family Phasmatidae; genus Clitarchus; species Clitarchus hookeri. Next base: position 76,360 of record NQII01002604.1, on the reverse strand, counting down.
AAACGTTGTTTTTTTTTTTGTAAGTACGTGTAAGTGGGGATACTTTTACACCTTTCAGTTCACCTGAACGGTATATCTTCATGCTCGTCTGTACTGAATTTGATTTTATTTTCTTGACGTATGATTTCGCTACTCCATTTTCGTCTCATCCGCAAGACTTTCTCCAAGGTCTGCTACTACTGCAATGTCACCAGCAAAGGTTTGCTTTGCTTTGTTCCACCATTACTCTTTCCAAAGATGAAAATGTTTAATTATACCATTTAATTGGCTTATTGGTTAAACATAAGTACATATGTACACATTACACGTGTATAAAGTAACTGAATAAATGTTCTCTATCACGTGCCTCACAACCTCCATAAATATTGTCAATCTGTACCCTGCTTATTTATGATACTGCAATTGCAAAGCTAATAAACTAATTAACTTCCATCTCTCTAATCTGAATTAATAATCTATTGCTCACAGCGTTGTAATGCAATTAACTGGTCTCACTGTATCGAAATGATATATTTTAGTGAGACTCGTAATTGTAGCTTGTATTTTTTTTTTCAAATTATTACAATCATGATTTACGCCCTAGCTAGTGTTGTATGAAAGTTTTATAAATTACGCTCATTCTAACGTCGCTTACAATNAAGAAAATTAAATATTTCGAAAAATGTATTTAATCGATATTCATTTATGAAAAAATAAGGTAACCATACTTCTAAGCTTATGTCGTTCTTCTTGAACTGAAACTTAACCGCATACATGTTTTAACTATGCACACAGCTCGAATTTTATGTTGGTTTATGTATCATAGTTATACATTTTTTTATATAATTATATGTGACCAATTCAAGCCCGTCATACGTGTAGCAATCACCTGCACAAGTCATGTTATAATCATGGTATGGATCAGCATCTAAAAATTCTTTTTATAGACATACTAGGAATTAATTGAAATGCCAATTGTGCTAGCCCCTTGAAACATGGTTTTCTTGAACATCATTCCATCAATATTTAGTCATATTTCACAATCTTTCACAATCCTCCTCCTCAGTAATCTTTACATACATTTTTCGCAATAATCCGATCAATATTTCCATCAATTTTTTTATAAACTTTCCGCAAATCTTCCAATCTGCGTTATTAATATTTCGCAATATTTATTCATTTTTCCATCATTATTCCCTTTTTTCCTCAACGTTGCAATCTTCACATCAATCTTTCATCCGATTATTCCATCAATCTTTTGCAATCTTTCACAATCTTTTCATAAATCGTTGCAAACTTTCGCTGTTCTCCTCCTCAGTAATCTGGCATTAATCTTTAGCAATCTTTTGCAATCTTTCCCTCAATATTCCTAACTTCCCATCAATTTTTTTTCCATTCATTCCATCAATATTTCGCAGTCTTTCGCAATATTTCACAAAATTTCCAACAATCTTTTGCAAATCTCCTCCTCAGCAGTATTTCCATCAATCTATGGCAATCTTTCCATCAAACTTTAGCAATCTTTCGATAAATCTTACAATCTTTCGTTTATTATTTGAATCTCTTTATCTATCTTTCTTTCAATCTTTAAAATCTTTTCATCTATATTTCGATCACTCTCGCAATATTCCCATCAATGTTCCTCAATGTTCCAACCTTTCCATAAAATTTTTGTCCAATATTTATATCAATCATCAGACCATAATCAGTCCATGTGTGTATCGTCTGTCCCCAATCCATTCATATAAAAAAAAATCCATTCGCCAAATGTCTCCACACATCTGTACTGGACATCTGCATTAATATTTTGTGTGCAGTCCACTATCTATGCGTTCTTGTGATTAAATACTTTATTGATATTCTGTATGTATATCTGTACTTTCGTAAACGAGTGTTCATAGAACCACTATAAATTATTGGGGATGAAAGGATACAGTGCAAAAATATTACGACGCAATTTTTATTAAAAGTATTTATTATTTTATAAATACAATTTTAGAAGAGAGTAGTCCTTCATATTATGCGATATAGCCCCTGCCCTTTAGTTCGCTAATGATTGAAGATATCTCGCAATGTGTGAGAAATCCCCATGTTTTTGCAGGTCAACCAAATGTCTGAGTTTATCAACAACTTCATTCGGGTCTTCGGCAAATAGGTAGCCATTACTCTCAGCACCATCTGCCTCCATCATGTGGCTCATTGCAGCAAATGTAGTTGAGGGCTGTGCTTGTGCAAGGAGAAAAACGCCATCAACTTGATCTCTAGAACTGCATTCATGTTTATTTTCATCTATGCTGTCTTCATGGTCGTCTTCACTTCCTGTTTCATCCTCAATATGAAGTTTAATTTTCTTTGTTAGGGTCGTACAGTCATCATCAGTGTTTATAGGCGAACCATTTATTCTGGAGTTCGTCGATTTCATGCGAATGTCTTGCAAGTGTACATTTCACACATACTGACTCTACCAAACCCTTGTAGGTTACTAAGAAATGAACGAGGGGGTTAAAAGTATTAAATATAATGTGGTATTATGTTATTCATGGTGTACAGGAATCCCATGTTTCTTCTCTCATACTTTTACTTCTATTAATTTGTCCATGAAATAACTGGGTGTTTTAATTGATGAAAACTAAAAATTTTACTGTGCTCATAATTTTGTCCGCCTGCTTTGTTACGTAATATTTGCAGCACAAGAACTGGTTTTCGTATATTCTTTAACGAAAACTATTTCATCTTCTGCTATTTCAAATACTTCATATTGGTAACATTATCTATACGTACAAATTCCTGGAACAATTTTCAAACACGAAGTTTCACGTCCTATATATTTCATACTCCTATTGACCATCCCGGCGATCTGTTCAAAGCAACCTTCCAGACAAACCTCTCGGAGAATTGTTCTTGCTCACACCGGCAATAAACGTTGTTTTTTTTTGTAAGTACGTGTAAGTGGGGATACTTTTACACCTTTCAGTTCACCTGAACGGTATATCTTCATGCTCGTCTGTACTGAATTTGATTTTATTTTCTTGACGTATGATTTCGCTACTCCATTTTCGTCTCATCCGCAAGACTTTCTCCAAGGTCTGCTACTACTGCAATGTCACCAGCAAAGGTTTGCTTTGCTTTGTTCCACCATTACTCTTTCCAAAGATGAAAATGTTTAATTATACCATTTAATTGGCTTATTGGTTAAACATAAGTACATATGTACACATTACACGTGTATAAAGTAACTGAATAAATGTTCTCTATCACGTGCCTCACAACCTCCATAAATATTGTCAATCTGTANTATGTCTGTACCCTGCTTATTTATGATACTGCAATTGCAAAGCTAATAAACTAATTAACTTCCATCTCTCTAATCTGAATTAATAATCTATTGCTCACAGCGTTGTAATGCAATTAACTGGTCTCACTGTATCGAAATGATATATTTTAATGAGACTCGTAATTGTAGCTTGTATTTTTTTTCAAATTATTGCAATCATGATTTACGCCCTAGCTAGTGTTGTATGAAAGTTTTATAAATTACGCTCATTCTAACGTCGCTTACAATTCTTCCAAATTGACATCTCGGTCTTCTGTGATGAGTTGCATAAATCTCAGTGGCGTCGTTTTTATAAAATTGGATTCTCATGTGAAGTTGCTCGTATAGCATTCTCGGTGGGTGGTTTGATTTTTTTAAAGATCCCGTAAATGTTTGTGCAATCGCTGTGTGCAAATGTAGCAGAATCAGTGATGTTAATCTGAAGAAGGAAACGTCACCATCGCGTGTTCTCATGCCCATTCTGTAACCAAATAATTAGGATTCTTACGTGTCCATTATTCAAAATAGCAGAAACCACCACCACTACCCAAGCTTTTGTATAACTAGCAACTTTATATGCTGTAAAGTGCTTGTCAACAACATAGAACCGTCATTTAATTAATTTTAATATACTAACCGTACTAGGTTTCGCAGCTTCACCAGTACCTCGTCAATTATATAATCGAAAGGCTGAGTGGATATGACAAGAACAATTATTTCTTCTCTGCACACAATATAAAATAATGTCATCCTCTCAAAGCTAAATATATTTGAGTATAAAGGCAGAAAGTGACACTGATAACATCATGTAAGAATATAACCTTTTCATTTTTTTATGGATCCGTCGAACGGTATTGGCAAACTCAGTAGTTAGCTGTTCTTCTTTTTTTTATTTGCCAGTGTCAGTGGTTGTATTTTTCCTGTACTTTAGATCGCCTGTGTCAACCTTTTGGCAGGATCGACAGGTTTGCTGCTTTTTTTTTATAAGGCCCCTCGTGTTATTTTCCATTATAAATTCCAAGGTTATACGTACGGTAAACTATACATCAGGCATGGCATTAACTTCCACAACGTCTTTCGTTAGCTTAGACTGAATAAACTTCATGAAAAATTTATTTCCGCTAAATGTCTTGTGCTTTCCATTTAACGTGACACTTTTCTTTCAGATATGAACGAAGATAAAAAACTTCTATCGAATTTGTGAAATGTTATCAACTTTCTTCCTCTCAAATATTTTAGTATGGTCGTCGAATCGATAAAATAAAATACAGGATATTTAAACCTTCTCAGATTCTTTGTCAGTCAAATTATTCCAACAGCGTCATTATTTTGGTTATACCTGCGTTACTCAGGCCCGAGTTATTTCCATCTCGTTCAAAATGTAACTGGTCGCTTTCATTTATTCAAATATCATTATTTCAATGATATAAGATGTTTAAAGATTTTATTGGAGAAGAATCACTTCACATTCAGTAGCTAACTTATTTGTTCGTGATTTACAGATAGAACCTGAAATATGGTTGAAAAACTTTTTGTTTTAGAATGTGATGGTGTTTTAGAAAAATTACTCTCTTCCCCAAAGCGGTTGTTTCATTCATGAACCATCGTACCGTTTTGAACATCGTCTTAATCAATTAAACGGTTCTCAGAAGTGGAATCTCCAATCCTTCCTTCAGTTAACCAATCTACACATATGTTTCCGTTATACCAAGAAACTTACTTTGGTAGAATTTTCGGCTGCCTTGGCATTAAAAAGTTTATGATGTATAACTTATAAATCTCTGGGATCTTCCAAATCAAAAGTTTTTTTCTTCTGCGTATCATGTAACGTATCAATGAGACAAACATGTAATATAAATCAGACTGAGTAAACACTATCACTTTAACGTCATGACGTTTTATTCTAGAAATTTCTCTCGCTATTCTACACAACCAAACTGTACTAAATATTGGCTGCCACTGCCAGGTAAAGGAAGAGAACTAGAATGTGGTGGAAAGGTTGGGTGTCCTATACCAAGCGGGCGTAAAAAAAAATGCACCTGATAAACACGCGAAGAGTTGAGGGTCCATCTATGTAATAATGTTCATTATCTGCATATTCATCTGCACTCAGTAAGTTCGGATAAAGATGGGTTGAATGATGTCATGAAAATTAATTTTTGCCAGATTTCGTTTTGTAACAAGAGTAATATCTTGGCGCGACCTCGTTATTGCAGTCTGTATAATTCGTAACACAGCACTAATTTTTACGCTCCTGCGTAAATAATAACAGCCCACTGAATCTACTTGAGAATTTTACTGTCCGCTTTAACTTCGCAGTACATTCGCAGTAAGAGCCTGGAAATATTCGGTTTCCATGTGATAATGCAATGAATGAACATTTTCTTTGATGTTTTGCAACTGCTTCTTGGAATCATTCTACGTAAAACTACGCAAGCAAATGCTGATGCACTAATCAGAAATAATTACAGTCAAGGTTTATATACCCCTTTTTGGAGCAGGATTTAATTTTACATAAAACTTGGATATACACTACACCGGCCAACAGACAACTCAGCTCCACCATTTAATTTGATGTGAATAGTAAACTATACTTTCATATTAAATGTTCATTAAGTGTAAATGCTATAGAAGCAGAAAGTAGTACTATAAATACATAGTTGTGTATATTACCACGTAAATACTTTTTTTACATAATGTAATACGCAAATTCATTGCTTGTAAATATACAATCTTTAATCTACTAAAATATTTACGGGGGAAAGCAAACCATGCATTAAAGGCTGATATAATTTGTCAGTTAAGATATATGGGGTTCAAATACAAATGCCAGGAATTTTTTCCAAATAAAAAATAATAAAAATTTTTGGAGGCAGAGGCAAAGCCAAAGACGCGAATAGGTTCGGCCGAATGAGTTTCGATAGAAAGTTTAATATTATAATTTTCCGTTTTGTTGAAACTAGGAAGTGGACAACCACGCGGGAACACTTCACCGACGTCTGGCTTGAATATACTCTTAGCTTGTGAAAAACTTTCTTCGTTGCCAGCTAGGATCGAACCAGAACAAGTCGCCATTGCCAGCTAGTTATATTTTCCCCCGGCTGGCAATGTGAGAAAACCAGTTATTCCTTCTAGTGCTTCTTGTTGACAGACACACACATATAAAGTGAATTTCGGACGAAATTAATTTTACACCTTTGCCTTAACTGAGACTCCAACAAAAAAAAAACCTTCCACTCTAAGATGCCGTACATTGCATTAAGCCACCGAGATCTACTCGGAGCAAGCAACTTTTGCCAGTGATACAATTTTTATCATATGAAAATGTTAGCGTAGTTTTANACCTTCCACTCTAAGATGCCGTACATTGCATTAAGCCACCGAGATCTACTCGGAGCAAGCAACTTTTGCCAGTGATACAATTTTTATCATATAAAAATATTGAAGTATCATTATTTTTACTTAGCGTAGTTTAATAAGAGTTAATTGTGATTTACGCTTAGCCTATGTTCATTAATGATTCATCACCGCAAGTCACTTGAAGTTAATGTAAATAACTTTCCAACTGAATTGTTCTAAACAACATAGATTCCTGCATAAATGTGTCGCCGATCGTCATCATATGTTCAGTTACTCCAGTTTTGTATTTTAGNTAAACAACATAGATTCCTGCATAAATGTGTCGCCGATCGTCATCATATGTTCAGTTACTCCAGTTTTGTATTTTAGTTTACGTATTTTATGATTATTTCACAAAATCTTAATCCACAAGTGCTGATTTGATTGTTTACGATGATATTTTTAAGCCATGAATTTACTGGGATAAAGCACAAGTGCGCCGCACACGCTGAAGCAGCAGTGACAGTTTATTTTTCACACTGTACTTATATATTATGCAATAATTGAGCAATAATTATTTTCCTCATTTAAAGAGAGATACGTCATTTATGGTTGAATTTTATAATTGAAATTTACGTTTTTTGCATTCCATTTTACCCCTAGATCATGCACATTGCTATACTATTCTTAAGTTTGTTTGTATATAATGTAGGCGATATGCTGTTTAATTTGTTTTTTAATAGCCTCTTGGCATGACTATGTTAAATTTTACATTCCTTACATTGTTTATATTTGTTTACATTCTTTTTAAGAACAGTAGAAGAGTGAACGTAATACGTTCGTGCCTCACTGTTAGAGGCAATTGTCCATCACAAGTATTTTTATTAATTTCATGAGTAATTTGTGAAGTAGTTTGGGTTAATGTACAAGTTCTTCAAGATAAGGAAGTGCAATTTCAGGTTTCAGTGGGTGGATATATCTTCTTTTGCACGTTATTTCTGTGCCAGGTTCACTTGTGTGAGGCAGAAAGCGTCCCCGACTATGGGACGTCTTCGTGTCACAAGAAGCAACTGGTGATGGTCAAATCTCTCTGGCGAGGATGCGGAGAAGCGACAAGGTGAGTTGAAAGCTTCCCGAGTACTTAAAAAATGTAGAATACTTCCCCCAATGCACTGATTAAGAAAACTAAAAATAGGAATTCAAGATCGTCGCCCAATAGTTCTCATCGGTACGTTTCAACTACATTTAATGAGAATTGTTCTAAATATGTTTGCTTAAGTCAGAACTGAAAGTTTCACAGTACAATAGTTAGAACTGAGCTGCATTATCACATGATATTAAACAATTCACCGGGCTCATTTTATGCGTAATAATTTCAAACACCAAAATATTGCCTTTCAAANATCACATGATATTAAACAATTCACCGGGCTCATTTTATGCGTAATAATTTCAAACACCAAAATATTGCCTTTCAAAACTACAATACAAAATGTCATAGAAACATAATTTTTCATTTAATTTTCAACTTATTTTAGTTACACAATGAAGCTACTTAAAATATTCACATTAAAAAAAAAGAGAAAATATATTTACATTTTGAAGTTTGTCTCTGAAGCAGTAAAAAATCTTTAATGGGATCTATGTATACTTTTTGAATTTTTTCAGTGAAGAAATTTGTCACTGTTAAAATTTATTCCTGCTGATATACGGCGAATTTTACAAATTTGCAGTTAATTTCTCAGAACCCTCAAACTGATCAACGGCATTTTCAGTTAGTACAATTTTACTATAGTCCATTCATGGTTACTTCCAACTTTTCTGAAGCCCTGCTGAAGTTCTACTTCCAGGATATTCCTCCGCCTCTTACTAACAACGCTTAACGTAGTATAGAAATTTACACCAAAGGGACAGCGCACCACATTGGTGCCCAGTTAGTGTAATAACATTATCCACAATAACTATTTCTTACTACGCATTAAAAACACAACTATCGTCTCCCTGTTTTATTCCTGTTAATTATAAAAGAAGTATTACAGTTTATAGATAATATATAAGTATATGTTAAATTTACCGAAAAAATAATACACTTTTCTGTTAACAGAAGCATAAAAGGATTGTCATACATTAAACACTTAGGAAAAAAGCAAGTACACCCTAAATATGGTAATTTTTCAAAGGTTTGATTCAAAAAGTGCGAATAAACTGCGAATAGACTTTAACACAGCCTCCATGATTTTATAATGTACTCCCTTTGAATGTTTTGATAGTATACATGGATTAAATCAAACAAATCACATATCATAAAAGTATTCCTTCCACACCTTCCACATTTTCTTTACAGCCTCTCTCATATATTCAGATTTTCTACTTTAGTATATTTTCTTAACTTGGAAATATACAGTTGAGTTATAGCTACAAATATTATAGTTATCATAATATGTTTTGGTAATTAGTAAATTTGCAATAAAATTAGTTGCTATTATTCCTTAAAATAGTCCATTTGTTTGTAATTCAGCATTAAAGTAAATTATAAAATAAAATTTTATCTTAACGCAACCTTTTTATTGGTATGTTATTTAAAATAAAATATTCTAAGTGTTTACATTTCTTGTATATAAAGATTTATTCCACATGCACCATTATCTTCAAATACCTGTTAAATTATATTTTTTTCATTTACGGAAGTTCATTCATTACTACACGTTTTAAATTTCTTCATATTTTGATATGATTTTCTATGTGTAATATGTCAAAACACATTTAGTACTATATAATATATATATATTATTAAAAGTATGAAATTTCTGTGTTTTAAAAATATTCTTTAAACAGGCAAATTCATAAGGAATCTTTCCTCGAACATTGATATAATGAGTAAAGAATACAAGGGTTGTAATGCACTTGCATATCATATCTAGTTTTACCGCAAGGATTTTCAGGGGACAATTAAAATATTTACTATGACTGATTTTGAATCAATATACTATTAAGAAATTATGTTGCTTGATAAATGAATCAATTTAGGAAGACTTCGGTAGAAGTTGCAGATATTATTTCATTGCTCTTGAATGTTCGGTTTTCTGGTACATGTTTGTAAACATAGAGAGGATTGTTATTTGCTGCAGTTGTCTGTGTACTCGTACAGTGGCGAGGGAGTAGTGAAGCGAGCAGAGGACGTTGTGGGTGTGGTGCGCAGGCAGGAGTTCGTGCGCGAAGCGAGCTGGCTGGCCAGCCTGAGGGANGGCAGGAGTTCGTGCGCGAAGCGAGCTGGCTGGCCAGCCTGAGGGACCCGAACCTGGCCCGCATCGTGGGCGTGTGCAGCCAGGAGGAGCCGATGTGCGTCGTGCAGGAGCACGGCGAGATCGGCGAGTTGCCGCAGTTCCTACAGCTGCAGAGCATCGCCGCCGAGGAGGGATCCTCCACGCTCAGGTAGGCGTCTCCACCTCGCCTACATCGACTCTCTCTCTCTTCTCGGATATCAAGGATGAGATCTTCTTCGCTCAGGTAGGCATCTCCACCTCACCTACATCGGCTCTATCTCTCTCTTCTCGGATATCAAGGATGAGATCTTCTTCGCTCAGGTAGGCGTCTCCACCTCACCTACATCGGCTCTCTCTCTCTCATCTCGGATATCAAGGATGAGATCTTCGCTCAGGTAGGCGTCTCCACCTCACCTACATCGGCTCTCTCTCTCTCTTCTCAGATATCAAGGATGAGATCTTCTTCGCTCAGTTAGGCGTCTCCACCTCGCCTACATCGGCTCTCTCTCTCTCTCTTCTCGGATATCAAGGATGAGATATTCTTCGCTCAGGCAGGTCATAAAACTCTCACAGGTAGAGTTTCCTCTTCCCGCTCCAGAGATTCTTGTTCCAGTTGTAGAGCTTTACCTTCCAGTTTTAGATATTCCTCTTCCAGCTATATAGTTCCCCGTTCCAGGGGTAATACATCACATTTGAGGAATCCTCAATGCTGAGTTTTGTCTCGCCTCTATCAGCACTGGCAGGTAACCATCATCAATGAGGAATCATTTTCGCTTAAGTAGGTGTATTCTTTTCCCCTAACATTGTCGTAAGCTGTCCACAATAAGGGTAAATCCATTTTTTCAGTTAGGGCACGTTCTTTTTTCACAGCACTGTCTCCGGTTTCTCATAAAAAACGAATCGTCTTTACTCAAATATAACTAAAACATGTATACTTCATTTTCGTACTCGGGTAGGGCCATGCACTTCGTTTAGGTTGAAATTTCCCCTTCTCCTGGATGCAAGTCATCGCCATCAATTATTATCTCTGCGCCCAAACTGAATTTTATCTCCCTTCTATGTTTGTAAAGAGCGACAGCTCTTCGCTCATATAGAACTCTCCCTCTCTTTCATTCCTTCCCTCTTTCCAATGTTGACAGTGGCAAAGTATCATATTAAACCATTATAATTTCATTCAGGGAGACCTTTCCTTTCCTTCAGTGTTCGCAAAGAAAACTCCCTCCTTCTCATGTAAAGTTTCCTCTTTACGTAGTGTTCCGAGATGCAGAGTTTTGTCGTAAAGGACGTCAGTTCTCTGAGGCCGGGATTGGTTATTAACTCCTCTTACATAATGAGTTATCAACAACAAGATAAATCAGACACACTTAGGTAATGCTACCCAAGAAAAAAAGGCCAGTTGGCCAATTGAACAAACTTGTTTGTACACGAGCAACCAACGAACGGTTTCCATAATCAGTCAACCTCCGTAATACACCCGCAGATGCATGTGGCCCACATGATGCCTCTTGACTGTTGTGTGCAGTTGGCTACATATGGGCCACTGCTCAGAAAACTTCCATTTAGCAAAGTACAATCTGCCCTCAAGCGATTAAATTCTGCATAACGAACTGTACCGCAAGCATGCCGGCGCCATCAGTGGGCCATGTGTGATTGCAGTGGCTCACTTGGTTACTACTTCTGGTCTGTCATAAATTAACTGACTGTCACCAGCCAACTGTTAGCAAGTCACATGTATCCCTTATATTGACCACTTGNTGGGCCACTGCTCAGAAAACTTCCATTTAGCAAAGTACAATCTGCCCTCAAGCGATTAAATTCTGCATAACCAACTGTACCGCAAGCATGCCGGCGCCATCAGTGGGCCATGTGTGATTGCAGTGGCTCACTTGGTTACTGCTTCCGGTCTGTCATAAATTAACTGACTGTCACCAGCCAACTGTTAGCAAGTCACATGTATCCCTTATATTGACCACTTGNCGGTCTGTCATAAATTAACTGACTGTCACCAGCCAACTGTTAGCAAGTCACATGTATCCCTTATATTGACCACTTGTAACCCTGTTATTTGCTACTTATAACTTAGCTATTGGCCACTTGTGGCCTACTTAAAACAGATTGCAACACATTTTCTAAACAAAAAACATTATATGCGAAATAAAAAATATTTATTTATCATCTCCATATGTAATCTATACACAGTATTTTCCCAGCAATGAGTAAGAGTAACCAATTTGTCTATCGTCTGCCTGTGAGGTTTCTGTTGAATTTTAACACCCATTGTGAGATCGTTGGCCCATATTACGGTTACTTTCAAAATTTTTGAAATCCTTTTTATTGATATGGCCTGATTGTCAACTATATAAGAAATGCTAACAGTCATACATGCGAACGTTTTCTACCACTTTGGCCAACAGTAAACTGCTTGTTGTTTGCTACTTGGGTATCTGTCTTCATTTAATATCTCCAGATGAGCAACATCACCCATAAGATTAACTACAACTCGTTTAGGCGATACAATCCCCGCTCTATTTGTCAATTGTCACTACTGAAGTGCGTCAGCATAAAGTACATCGTATTAATCAGGTATGTCTCTTTACACTTAGTGTTTCTCGCCTCTATAGCATCGGGAACAATAGCGAATCTGTTCCCTAAAGTAAGGCGTCATCCATTACAGTAATACTGGCTGATGATCTTGACCAGAAGTGAAGACTCCTATTCGTCCAGGTATTTCTTACAATCTCTCTTTTTTTCTAGGTGTTACTGTTACCTTAGTATCTGTACTCTTTCGGGTTTTGTATGNGGTATTTCTTACAATCTCTCTTTTTTTCTAGGTGTTACTGTTACCTTAGTATCTGTACTCTTTCGGGTTTTGTATGTAAAATCCAAGTATTGCTTTATTCTATTTATTCTAAAGCGTTTTCTTTTTATGCTTGTCTTAACGACAGGAATAAATTGATTAAAATTCGTCTTCTAAAAAGGCGGTTTTTATCGTACTACAGAACATAAAGTTAATTTCTGGGTTGTTTAACCTAGTTCTCATTTTAAAAGTGCGAGACAGATTAGTGAATTCATTATAAGAGCTATGGTACACAACTAAAATATCGTAGCATTCTTTTGTTGAACATACACTGCAGTTGGTAGTGATTAAAAGAACTTGTATACTTTCCGTACAAATAGCCATACAACAAAACGATGTTAAATTAGGGATGCATCCATAACATATTTTAGTTGATATGACTTCGCATCATCTTAAAAGGGATTAAGATCTGATATCCTGAATTTTTTAATTTGTTTGTCATAACCTGATATTATATTTTTTTTATGACATTTAATGGATCGACATGGCAAATTACACTGCTTAATACATTTATAAAGTCAGTTATTGCTTCAATAAGTTTTAATTGCCTGCAATAAACCGTATGTTGTTTTCCTTATGCGATTATTATCAGTAAAATATTTATTGAGGTAGTTAAATTTGAAAGATTTTATGAAATCTGTGAAACAATTACATATGATATATGTTGTCAATCATTCCGATTAGGCTTTCTATAGTAAAATTCGTGGCTAAATAAAAATATCACTTTTATAATTATCATGTATATTGCTATAAACCATCTTGTCTACTCAGAAAATTTTTTTTCAAATATATGGAATACATTTTTGTCTGCGATGCCAAACCCATATGGGACGAAACATTCCCGAGTCGTGGACAACGATCTAAATTGTAGCGGGTGACAAAGTCATCGTTTCAGTCGTCTCTCCAACGACGTCCGGCGACCCTGGCCCTAATGAGCGCTGTTGACCGTCGCGATGTAGGTGCAAGCCACACACGCGTCTCTGCATGTGTCGGCGGCCACGCCGGTAATCACACACAACATGGCGGCCTCGTAATTAATACTACCTCCTGCCCGGCACTAGCGTGGAGGGGAGGTGGAGGGGAGGAGCAATATTCATGTCCCCGACGCTGCGTCGACCCCTCCTTCCACTCTCCCCTCCACCTTCATAGAGCCGACCCCGAACCCACTAGTCTGACCTACTTGCCCGGGCGTTTGTGGCGGCGAGGCAGGGTAAACATCCCGACGGGTGGAACTCATTTCGACGCCGGACTAAACCGAATTAAAGTCGCGCGCGAGCATGTGTATACACGTTGCGGGATTGAAACATCGCGTCGTGTTTGCTCTGGCAGCCGGCTGGAGGTCGCCAAATTACAAGCGAAAACTAGCACGGGGCAAGGTAACCCATGTGCCAGAAAGGGGTTTTTAAAAAAAGTTCTAATTCGTTTATTTAATTTGTGTGTGTTTAAGTCCATCCTCTCTCTACATTTTCCGTATCAGCTTTCCGACATGTTTGCCGAGTTCGGGTGAGGTAGAGAACCCAGTATGATTAATTCTGCTGTACACCAATCAGAAACGTCAATTTTCTATAAACACAATTGAGATAGATCAGGGAGACGTTTAACAGCGTAACTCCTTAGCACCAATGGAGGTGAAGCTAAATGGAATGGGAGCAGCAAAATTGTGCAATGTTTAAGGGGGGTGGGGGGCGAGAATACAGGAAAAACCTACTGGCTAATGACAACGTCCGCCACGTTTCGCACATCAGCAAATTTGGGTTTCGTGCTCGCGGGAATCTAGCCCGTTTGGCTGTGCATCATAAACACATGATAATTATTTTACTTTTATGATACCATAAGGAGGCATCATATGTTATTATGTTAGTGAGATAAATATACAAATAATTCTACAACACATGTTTAAAAACATCTATAATATACAAAGCATTTAAATGTAGTAAATTAATTTTGCAGCATGCTGTAAGAGGTAAATAAATAAAGAGCTCACCTTTTATATTGGCAATATATTGTATCTAACTAAAGAATAACGTAAAATTTATCTGAGAATTCTTCTCAATACACGATTTCGTTGATATGTTAATAATAATACAACTCACTAGTTAGCCTTCACGTAATTACTTTCCCCATAATTTTGCTAAACTGTATGAGTACTTCGTATAATATTTCACGAATTGCTTCAAACAAATGAATAAAACAGAGGATTCAATATATACAATTTCATACCCTATAAATATATGTCGTTTAAAGGGTGGTACTCTTTAAAAAAAAATGATGGCAATTGTTGTAGAAAGGAAAGTGTTTTTGGAAAACAGATATTTTTAATTATTATCATGCTGTGAATAATGAAGTAAGTAGCATATGTATTTATGTGTGTATGTATAAACANCAGATATTTTTAATTATTATCATGCTGTGAATAATGAAGTAAGTAGCATATGTATTTATGTGTGTATGTATAAACATATATATAACAAACTTAAAATAATGGCGTACCAAGACAGGAACCGAAATAGTAGGTCAAATTCTTCTTTCAGAAAGTTTAAAATTGAAATACAAAATAGGAACTGAGTTTGAGAAACACACAAAATCATATAATCAAATAATACAGTTACATTACTGATATGACTGGATGTGATAACGTATGGCGAAATCTCCATAATCGTTAAACATATATGAAATTATGCATCAGTGTGGCTCAAGAACTAGATTAATGATATAACTAGTGAATAAAAGCCAATTATGATGATTTGTGATTAACGAGTTCCATATAAATTAATTTATCGCTTTATTACTTATGCTTTTAACAATACCTGCCGAAATTTGCGGCGTACAGTGACTTCGTGATTTTGCTGGTAGTCGGTTCTTGCAAAAAAATATTTTATATGAAGCGATAGTGAGAAAGGCCTGAAGTATATTTCTAACTATACGTTTAACGTATTTGCTATTTTGTGATATGTTTCCAATTCTATGGGATAAAATTTTTTCAAGTATTTCTGTTTAAATTTTGGACATTGCAATTGTTTCAAATGAGTTGACTTACCCAAACGCTCGCTTTAGGTTTGGCAACTGGTCTTAAAATTTGGTGTTTTGTGATATTGCACTGTTGGTGTTGGCAAATTATATAATTCAACAATAANTGGCAACTGGTCTTAAAATTTGGTGTTTTGTGATATTGCACTGTTGGTGTTGGCAAATTATATAATTCAACAATAAAATTTTTTTTAATGTTATAATTACCCGCATTATTTTACGCTTATAAATTAATGTAAGGTTTATATGCATTGTTAAAAAACTTTAAATAAATATTCATTATTAAAATTTGAAAGAATGGATTTCACTTATTTATATTAATTGTATTGGAAAATTGTTATCTGATTTTTCTTGTGGCCTCATAACTTTATTTCCATATTTGATTGATTTGGTTTTCACGTATTTTACGCCATACTTAAAACAATCGTGAAGGACAGTANTGGCAACTGGTCTTAAAATTTGGTGTTTTGTGATATTGCACTGTTGGTGTTGGCAAATTATATAATTCAACAATAACATTTTTTTAAATGTAATAATTACCCGCATTATTTTACGCTTATAAATTAATGTAAGGTTTAAATGCATTGTTAAAAAACTTTAAATAAATATTCATTATTAAAATTTGAAAGAATGGATTTCACTTATTTATATTAATTGTATTGGAAAATTGTTATCTGATTTTGCTTGTGGCCTCATGACTTTATTTCCATATTTGATTGATTTGGTTTTCACGTATTTTACGCCATACTTAAAACAATCGTGAAGGACAGTANAACTTTATTTCCATATTTGATTGATTTGGTTTTCACGTATTTTACGCCATACTTAAAACAATCGTGAAGGACAGTATACTATTTTGCTAAAGAAAGTTCATTTTAATAAATGATATTAAAATTTTTCCTTTCTTTCTTCTTTAGTCTATGCTCAACGCTGAAATAACGCAAAAAATATAGTATCAAATAAAAGATAAATTAAATTATGGTCTTAATTTTCAAGGCTTGAAGAGGCATGACGTTCATATTGTGGGGCGAGTTTCAAAATTTTCATTTCAGATAGCAAGAAATAAACATTTTCTTGTTGGAAGAAAAAGCAAGGACTTACTACCACTCATCTAACCTGCTGTAAGGAGTCGAAAGATTTCATGCCATGTCTCTTCTGGTACCTTTAGTATGGAATAAATTGAATTTGATCCGCGACTTGTGAAACCTCAAGTCATAGCGACTTACTTCAAAGCTTATACGTAACTTCACGAATAGTTTTGAGAAACTGACGCGCCGCATTTCGCCCAAGTCAGGTTGTTGCTGCTCTGTATTCTTAAACTGCCTTGATTAACTACCGACGCTTCCTTTCAGTAGTTAATGCTTGCCTGGTCAATCGAGAGCCAGGCTCCCTAAACATTGCTTCGTGGAATTTAGATAAATCGACGAGCGTTCATAAAATCGTTGTTGACTCATCGTAGTCTGTGCCAGATTGTAGCNAAGGCTCATACAAAATACAACCTGCACTAATACAGCAACACTATTTACATAATTTTTTAATCGGGATTTCTCTAAGGAACAGCGTAATATTGACGGCAATTTTCGTATATGAAAATATTTGTGTGCAGTTATCGAAATAAATACGAGGAACAGCACGGCTACGGCATACAAATGGCTATTTGGTTGAGACACTACCAAATCGGCGCTACAACGACTGAAAGCAGGCTTGTTATAAAAACCGGGTGTCGTGTTGACCAATAGGAGAAAAGAGAACAAAATACCATGGTGTTTATGCAGTGGTGGATGTAGGTATATCACATGTAACTTGTCTTAAAATCTAGTAAACGTGTGTCGATCTAAAAGTTTTAACTCAGCTATCGATCTTCAGATTGTTTTAGCTGCACCTAGTCTTATACAAGTAAGCGTTGGAAATTTCTCCGCCTTCGTATCGAAACAGAAACGACAGCAGTATTCCTAGTCTAAGAGTGTAATCTCGTATCCACTCTGGTTAACAACACAGTATTCTTGATGAAGCGTATCCTGAGTTTGGTGCTCCGTACAAGGTAGTTGCCATTTATCTAATAAAAATCTTGTCATGGAGGTACCATAAAATGTTATTCTCTAGATTTTTCTGTTAGTGGGCTCCTACATCTGGATAACGCACCAATCATCTCCATGGACTTCAGTTCTACCAGCTGTTGTTCATATTAGGCTACACTCTACTGCTCAGCATGCTGTCGAAATCTTAGAGGGAATATTGGGTAGAAAAGCGCAACTAACTGCACAGTAACATATTTCCCTGTCACATACTGAATGACTATTTTGCCACTCTAACAGTAAAAAATCAAATGGCTTGAATTAGGTTTCTCATGGCATTCACATACATACATGCACTGAGATTGCTGTGAAAGAGGTTAAAAGTAATTTTGGAATTTGTAGTGCGTGAAATTATTTTTCATTGTGATATTTGGTAATAGTCTGAAAAAAGTATGAAAATAGANACGAACAGCACGGCTACGGCATACAAATGGCTATTTGGTTGAGGCACTACCAAATCGGCGCTACAACGACTAAAAGCAGGCTTGTTATAAAAACCGGGTGTCGTGTTGACCAATAGGAGAAAAGAGAACAAAATACCATGGTGTTAATGCAGTGGTGGATGTAGGTATCTCACATGTAACTTGTCTTAAAATCTAGTAAACGTGTGTCGATCTAAAAGTTTTAACTCAGCTATCGATCTTCAGATTGTTTTAGCTGCACCTAGTCTTATACAAGTAAGCGTTGGAAATTTCTCCGCCTTCGTATCAAAACAGAAACGACAGCAGTATTCCTAGTCTAAGAGTGTAATCTCGTATCCACTCTGGTTAACAACACAGTTTTCTTGATGAAGCCTATCATGAGTTTGGTGCTCCGTACAAGGTAGTTGCCATTTATCTAATAGAAATCTTGTCATGGAGGTACCATAAAATGTTATTCTCTAGATTTTTCTGTTAGTGGGCTCCTACATCTGGATAACGCACCAATCATCTCCATGGACTTCAGTTCTACCATCTGTTGTTCATATTAGGCTACACTCTACTGCTTAGCATGTTGTCGAAATCTTAGAGGGAATATGGGGTAGAAAAGGGCAACTAACTGCACAGTAACATATTTCCCTGTCACATACTGAATGACTATTTTGCCACTCTAACAGTAAAAAAATCAAATGGCTTGAATTAGGTTTCTCATGGCATTCACATACAC
Organism: Clitarchus hookeri; assembly: GCA_002778355.1. Classification (NCBI taxonomy): domain Eukaryota; kingdom Metazoa; phylum Arthropoda; class Insecta; order Phasmatodea; family Phasmatidae; genus Clitarchus; species Clitarchus hookeri. The sequence continues at coordinate 57,361 of NQII01002604.1, read as the reverse complement.
ACATGCACTGAGATTGCTGTGAAAGAGGTTAAAAGTATTTTTGGAATTTGTAGTGCGTGAAATTATTTTTCATTGTGATATTTGGTAATAGTCTGAAAAAAGTATGAAAATAGAAGAAAATTACGATTAAGAAAAAAAAATTATTTTAAATGTATGTCTTTTTTGGTACAATTCTCAAAATGCCGCGAAAGGGTCACGTTAGACTACAGCTTGAAATAAGTATTGTTAATTTCATTCGAATGCCATCAATAATTTATTATGGAAATTATTTAAACATGTTACTGTTAACCATTTTATTTATGCATTTAATACATATCGTTCAAACTATGATCATTCAATTACGATAAACAAAAACAGTATTTTATGAAAACAATTTTAAAGTATTCACAACACGCATTCTTGGAAAAATAAAGTAGTTTAAAAGTAATGAGAATCAACATATTTTTTAATATCCAAGAACAAATTTCGCAATGTTTTGGCGTGTGTGTGTTTGGTTTTTTTTTCCCCAGAATTACATCTAAAACGTTTTGTTTGTTTATAGAGCAAACTTGATAAGTGTAGCATCAGTCATTCAGGAAAACATTACCTCGCGATAAATATGCATGAGGACTTGGATTTAATATTTTCAAGACTTGATGAAATGTTAAGTAACTGGTGCGTTTGGCAGTATATTTTATAAACTTAAACTGTCTTAGACTTAAGACTCTTCTCCTCGCCTGAGCACATAACAATATTTTGGCCTCGCGCTTTGAGTGCATAGCTGTGAGAAAGTATTCAATATACGGACACGAAAGTTCCTCTTTGCTCGAAAGAAAGGCACCCGTTCGTTTACGCATGTAAACAAATACAGCGAGACACAAAAACTATTTAGCTGTGGTTAAATTGTTTTACACCATTCTTTAACTGCTGGCGTACTGGATTCGCTATGAAACCGATACTGGTAAAACGCATTAAACCACTTGTTGGTACGTCAAGCGAAACATTTTATAGTCTTATTCACATATCTCGTATACATAAAAGATAGTTTTTGGGATCCTGCTATCATATGAAATTCCTTTCTGTGAGAGAGAAGATAATGTACGATAAATGCCGATATTGATATGAAAAAAAGGCACCAGTTTTCAGAGTGCGCAGTGTGCAGAATTATCTCGATCACTTTTCGAAGGACTGTGTACGAAAACGAAGGCCTTATGCATTTATAGTTGCACGGTGAGAAAGCGTACGATAATAATTTATAACAATTGGCAAAACACGTTTTTAAATTATCAGTTTCATTTTATTATGTAAATAATTTTAGAAATTGTTTTCTTTAATGCTATAGAGGTTCGAATTTACGAAAAAATACTGAAAATATTATAGATCTCATTAAATAATTATTTCTTAAATGCCGTTCTCGAGTTGGTGTATAAAATACTTTTACACACTGTAGGCATGTCGATTTACAGTATAGTATCTGGCCGAGTGTAAAATAAGTTTTCAATATTGGCTCGTAAAGTAAGCGGATAGATTTGGCTGTTCACATTTTTGATAATTGAATATCTGGTAATTAATATGGTTACTTTCACGTATAAATAAACGCCTGTGGTACCACATTCCTGCTTGTGTGTCTATACGTGTGTCTCTCTCTAGTAGCTCCCAAACTACTGTGCGGAACTTGATGGAGCCTTGTAAGGTCAAGTGACTTTTGTTCTTCTTGTCCACATGGTGGCGTGGTTTTCTGTAAAAGTGGCATATGGAATATTTAATTCAATGTTACAGATACCATAAAACTGATGTGAAGGAACTTGGAAATCAGAACCAATGATTTCTTTATTCTGTTATTTTGGAAGATTTTGCCATACGAAAATGAATACGTCTTAATTGCATCCGAACTAACTTCTATCATAATTAGTACACACCTAACAGTTAAATAATTTTTATAAAAATATTTTAGTGTTGATTGTCATACCTTTCGAAACACCTAGTCGGTTTAAATAAGGTCATTTATGACGGTGGTAACTTTTAATATTATTAAGTTTAATTTTATTTCATCCTCCCCTTTGAAGAAAAGTTATAATGTAAAATTGAATGCATATTGCCCTTTTCCTATCTGAAGATAACGGTTCCGTTTGAGAAACGGGGCAAGAGGATGTGAAGGAAGGGCGAAGTAGCGCCAAAGAAAGACATAAACAAAGGCAGGGGCAAATGGCCAGAAGTAGTGGTCGAGGCTATGATAGTAAAAGTACTTATAATCTAGCTCAGCGTTTTCTCAGTGGGTGTCACTGCTACATTGAAGCGCTGTCAACGATGCCCGTCCAAAAAAATTGTTTCAAAGTAGAGAAAGTTAAAAAATTAGACAAATAAATGAAGCATTTGCTAAGGAATTGAAGACGTAAAGTTCACGCGTTCAGGAAAATAGGACAACACAAAAAAATGCATCTTTGTACATTGGTGTAAACGAATCACGGATTTTTAGAATTCGAAACCACAGGACGTGGAAACAGTGCCTGGTGAAAACTGGTAATTTTTTTATATGCAAATACTACTATTCATTGTTGACTAAGTTTACGTTGAGTCATAGTTGTGATTTCGATAGTAGTGAAATTTTGAACCAATATCCCAGTGCTTAGACCAAACATCTCGCACATCTTTTGCGATCATATTTAAACTATTAGTTTCTTTAGTGTTACATAATGTCTAATTTACTCTAAACCAGTACCGTATGTTACATAGCTTGTAAATAAATTACCGTGTATTATTCTTATTTAAGCTAAGTTGTTACCCATTATGACAACAAAATGAAATGTTACAGCATATTGTGTAATAACACCTTCTGAATAAAGGTCTGAGTGAAAATTTACACACAAATTACTGGTAGTTTTGAGTTCGGATTTGCAGTATGAAAAAAAGCATGTGCAATACGAAACTTATTTTTAAGGAATCTACTATTTAACTATGTAATTTTTATAGTTTGTAATCTAACCATTGTTATTTACATTATACTCACCCCGGTGCTAAAACTGCCAAAGTTTCAAAAAAAACATTGTTTCTGTTGCTGTACTTAAAAAATTATACAATTGTTGTAAAAATTATTAACATAATTTAATTGGTTAACATGTATCGCTTTCGTACTTAATTATTTATATTTTGAGTGCATGGCAACTTGGAAAGAAATTGGTCTTAAATCGAAATATACACTTATTTTACACATATGCAATAACGCTTAATAGCGGTTGAATAAGCGCCGGGCCATGTCAAGAAACGGTTAATTGTTAGATGTGCAGAACAAATAGTATTGAAAATGGCAGCAAGGTACTCTTGCTGTTAACATGTTTGACGCGATTATATTTCGGGAACAACTATATTAAGTCGCACATATTATTATTAAAAAGTTACATTATCACGCGAAAAACTTTTATTTATATTAACGGCTGAAACACTTATCTTCGTAAATGCATGCTCTATATAATTTCAGTTTAATACACCCATCGGCAAAAAGGAAGAATTTTACGAGAACGAAACATAGCGGGTACGTTTGACAATGTGAAACATACAGATGATTCACGTTTCACGTTCGGTCGCTCAAGTGACATCAGCAAGGGCTGGTTTAACGCTGTAACTGCCGGACTATATAGGTTCGTCCCAGTATGCATGCATTCCAAGCTGAATCGTGATATTGTATTGATAGCACAGTGGCCCATTCCATCGCTGCATCTCGACTGTAAACGCCTAGTCAAAGCCTGATCAGATTTATCGACAGTCNGCATATTGTGTAATAACACCTTCTGAATAAAGGTCTGAGTGAAAATTTACACACAAATTACTGGTAGTTTTGAGTTCGGATTTGCAGTATGAAAAAAAGCATGTGCAATAAGAAACTTATTTTTAAGGAATCTACTATTTAACTATGTAATTTTTATAGTTTGTAATCTAACCATTGTTATTTACATTATACTCACCCCGGTGCTAAAACTGCCAAAGTTTCAAAAAAAACATTGTTTCTGTTGCTGTACTTAAAAAATTATACAATTGTTGTAAAAATTATTAACATAATTTAATTGGTTAACATGTATCGCTTTCGTACTTAATTATTTATATTTTGAGTGCATGGCAACTTGGAAAGAAATTGGTCTTAAATCGAAACATACACTTATTTTACACATATGCAATAACGCTTAATAGCGGTTGAATAAGCGCCGGGCCATGTCGAGAAACGGTTAATTGTTAGATGTGCAGAACAAATAGTATAGAAAATGGCAGCAAGGTACTCTTGCTGTTAACATGTTTGACGCGATTATATTTCGGGAACAATTATATTAAGTAGCACATATTATTATTAAAAAGTTACATTATCACGCGAAAAACGTTTATTTATATTAACGGCTGAAACACTTATCTTCGTAAATGCTCTATATAATTTCAGTTTAATACACCCATCGGCAAAAAGGAAGAATTTTACGAGAACGAAACATAGCGGGTAAGTTTGACAACGTGAAACATACAGATGATTCACGTTTCACGTTCGGTCGCTCAAGTGACATCAACAAGGGCTGGTTTAACGCTGTAACTGCCGGACTATATAGGTTCGTCCCAGTATGCATGCATTCCAAGCTGAATCGTGATATTGTATTGATAGCACTCTTTCAAAATGTAGTACGCATCGGAGACAAGTTTGACAACAATTCGAACAGTTGGATTAGTTTCGGAGGTGTCACATCGCAATACTGCGGGAAGCGGGACGGCCGTCTCGACGTATTGCGTAACATAGAGGTATTATAGATATTACCATAGCACATCTTTAGCGTCAGTGGATTGAGTAAGGCACGCACTCACGACATGCAGGATCTGGGAGACCACCGCCAATCACACTGAGGAAGAACCGAAGGATTGTCCGCCAGGCACGGAGTTTCCCAACCACCTCGATTGTGGACGTTCAGTGAGCAGTGATGCCCACCCTGCAGAATCCTGTGAGTGTCAGTACTGCTGCCAAACGACTGCACGTCACAGGACTACACGCACACAGACTATTCCAACTGCCCTTAACACATAAACTTTGCCACACGCTGCAATGCTCTCGTGGCCGACTGTTACGGAGGCATGCAGAATGGTAGCGGGTGATCTTCAGCGATGAGTCCTGCATTTGGCTTGGACGCAATGACCAGCGCATCCATGAGTGGAGCCAGCGTGGGCAGCGCCGAGATGAACGGGTTTGTTCTCACATGTCACACGTCCAGTCTGCCTGGCATCATGGTGTGGGGTGCGATTTCGTATGATGGTCGATCACCGCTGGTCTTCATCACGGGCTTTTCGCCAGCCCAACGGTAAATTCACGAGGTCCTGCGACCAGTGGCCTTGCCGTTCGTGAACGCTGACGCCAGTGCCTCATTCGAACAGGACAACGCTCGTACTCATAACGCTGCCTTCTCAAGAACGTGCCTTGAAGCAAGCCGCATCGCGAGACCTATCCCAGAGTGAACACGTGTGTGGGATACTCTTGGCCAGCACAAAGTGTCTCCACTCTTACAGCAAATCTGCGTGAACTGTGACAGAACAATAAAACTTCATGAGGTGAATTATCCTAGGACATGGAGGATCTACGTCATACCGAGATACGTAGAAATTGCGATAAATATTACTCATACACGTCTCAATTTGTTATAATTTCGTGTTCTTGGTGATTTTATCTTCCTTCCGAATAGCACTGAAATCCGACATATCCTTGTGAGTGCTGCTTAAATTAGGATAAGTGTGTATGGTATAAATCTGCAAATCCACACAAATTTAAGCAAACCTAACATTTGTTAGGAACGGACGAGAAAATTAAATATCCATAAACAAATATGCCCTTAATCGTTGTAAACCTTTCTCCGTTGAAAACATAGCTCTGATATAATTTCATTAGCTGAGTCCAATTTGATTTATCTGTACATGAAGTTAAATTGTAGGAGCTCACAAACATTTAATTTTTATGAAGTGATCTTTAAAGTGTTGGCCTAGAAATACTTTGACATTGCTGCGTCGTAACTACGAAATCGTTATAACGGCTAAGAAAACCAGTGTCCTGGTGTTACATAGTTGCAAATTGAATATTTATGAGTAAATACTTTTATTGCCTACCATTCTGAAGATAATGTTTCCTGTAGTACTACGCGAAAATGTAATAATTCTCAATTACTTAGTGAAACTGTCAGGAGAAGTAATCCAAGCGAAATTAATAATATTTAACGCATACCAGCAAGTATGAAATTGCTTGCGTTCACCGTCATAATGAACAGAAAATGTTTCTTTTGACGCCTGGAAAAAGCGATCGCTTTGCTTGTGATCAGTTGGTTTCATCACTTGCCGCCGGTGCAGTATTAATGAAAGTCTTGTACACATTCGTAGCTGTACTGTGGCATAGAGTACAGTCATAACTGTTATAAAACAGACATTTAATACGTTTGTTGTCTCTCTGCGTGAACAGGATTTTACACTTTCTGTAGTGAAACACTGCACTGAGGCAGAACAATTAGAAGCGCACGTGGTGCATGGTGGAAGCCGGNAGCTGCCCAGCTTCTGCTTTGATTGCCGGTAGGCACACCGTTGCTAATTTGTAACCATCGACTGATGTCTTCGCATGGAGGACATTCTGGTGAAATGATAGATTCTGACGCCTAGGCTGCATGCAACCAACACGACTTCCGTATTACAATGGTTCCTTATTGGCAGGCACTGAGTGGTGCCTTTTTGAAGCAATTACTGTTATCATCTGTATTTCAGAACACAGGTTACTTAGTTAACCGTTATTATTTTCGTTTTCTCTACGATTACTGTATTCATTTCGGATTTATTCGTGAACAATCTACGTATTATTTTTCCATTGTTACTTAACTTGTGTCCAGCATCGGCGGATCTGTACAATGAATTTTAATGAGAACATAATGCGGGTTTTATTTTATTAAAATAATATGTTTGGTTCTTGTATTTAAAGGTGGGTCCTTAATATGTATCTGGGGATAATCAGTTATCTGATAACATTTCGCATTTTTTAATTTCATAAGTACAATCATAATGCATGCGTGCTCGTGCTACATGAAACCGAGAGTCACTGTAATTATTTCGGCAATATTTCATATTTTATTTTTTATCTATACCAATAGGGCATAAGTAGGAAACATCTCTACCGATATTTCGGCCACGTTAAACCAGTCTCCTGGCACAATGTGCGACGTTGAAGTACTACCACAGATGTTTGGATCTGCCCAAATCTGTCACTCACTCAATTACGAACGCACTCACTCCGAATTAGTCTAATGGCCGCACAGTGGCCCATTCCATCGCTGCATCTCGACTGTAAACGCCTAGTCAAAGCCTGATCAGATTTATCGACAGTCGATGTGCTCAACAAATTAGATCGTTTGTATTGATGCTGACGTACGCACAGGGGCTATTTTGCACAATTATTAACTCCCCACAGTATTGAAACCCTTAAGGTGGACTCACAGTATTCCGTCGCATCCATCAGTCTTCCGTCCGTCAGTCAGTCATCCGGCTGTGTTTTCGTCCGTCAGTTGAACGCGATTCACAACGATCCGTCGTCCGTCAATCCTTCTGTATGGCAAGGTTTCAGCGTGACAACATAACATCGTGATCTTCCTTAAGTTGGATATATATTTTGGTTGCAAATACGTTTTAAAGAGAGAAATATTCAGGGGGAACATTTTCTTCAAGTGAAATTTTCATACGTTTACAATTCCTGAATAAACCATCAAATATATAAAAAACACAGATTCACCGCCTTTTATTTTATTTCAAAGTGCGTCTTCTCGTCTAAGGTGGTGGCTCATCCGTGGGGAAGTCGAAAGTTACACTTTGGTAAATACTTGACTGATGGACGGATAGAAAAAAAAGTTGCCCTGCGTTCAGTTGAAGATCCCGTGACCGGCGGATGGACGTACGACTGGCGAATGCGACGGATGGTTGTGAGTCGCAGGTTAAGGTATCGATCATGAACTCATTCATTTAAAATAAATATCGTTACCAACTAAAAAAAAGCGGTATTACGACACGCATCTTATATCCGTCCTGTGTAAACAGCGTTGTAACATCGAGTATACTTCTCCCACCAAAGATAACCAGGTGCGCTCCTCGGTGGGTCACCCGGATTTTCGCGTGCAGGAAACGTTGTGAACGATGCAGTCAGCCGGTGGGTTTTCTCCGGGCGCTCCCGTAACTTTCATCCTTGCATTTTACCGTTGCTCCGTCTTACCTCACTTCGCTNGGTTGTGAGTCGCAGGTTAAGGTATCGATCATGAACTCATTCATTTAAAATAAATATCGTTACCAACTAAAAAAAAGCGGTATTACGACACGCATCTTATATCCGTCCTGTGTAAACAGCGTTGTAATATCGAGTATACTTCTCCCACCAAAGTAAACCAGGTGCGCTCCTCGGTGGATCACCCGGATTTTCGCGTGCAGGAAACGTTGTGAACGATGCAGTCAGCAGGTGGGTTTTCTCCGGGCGCTCCCGTAACTTTCATCCTTGCATTTTACCGTTGCTCCGTCTTACCTCACTTCGCTCGTACCCCGGGCAAACTCTCGTATCTGCTCTGGAATCCAGTCTACGTTGTTCCGGCAGTGATATGGTTAAAAATGAAACCACGGATGTTGGTAGCTACGCAACTGACATACGTGCTATGTCGTATGCTCCCACTACGGGTGCAAGCGCTCGCCTCGCCGCCGACGCAGTGCCCCTTTAACGAGAGTCGGCCTCGGCTCGAAGTGACCGTTACGAAGTTAGCCGGCCCTCGTAGTGCCGCTGTCGGTGAGGGGTTGGTCGGGGGGAGGGGGGAGCACCCCAGCGACTTGGGCCTAACGGAGCCTGGCGTAATCAATAAGCACGCCCCTGCGTCGGGCCGAGCCTACGCGGCCGGGCTGAAGGCCAGCCTGCGTCCAAATCCTCTTAAGGCGTGTACACGATTAACCCATTTGAGAACAAGGTGGGACGGGGGGTTGGTTGAAAAGGGGTCATGAGTGTAAGGGGTGTTTCTGCCGCGGGGCGGGGCTGTGAATTATTTAGTCTCTTTTCCGTACGTGGTAAATAAATCAAAAACAATAAAATTTGCCGAACGGTTTATGCTCCAAAGAAAACTGACTAAAAGTGTGCGAAATACGTGCAAGCCTTTTTAAAGCTAATTTTTCTTTCTTCCCACATGAGAAGAAAATTTTGAAAGAAGAGAGGAGTGGCAATTTTGCTTAGCTTTAATATTTTATATGTGTTACTGAGTGGGACTTTAAAACGAATAAACCTGGGAAAAAAAGCGAGAATTCTGTTACGCGTATAATATCTGAAGTGTGTACGCAGGATAATGTTTAGAGATCATGAGAAATCATTCCGGGAAAAATAACAGACTTGTGTGCGTAAACTGATAAAAAACGAAATTACAGCGCACAAAACATCAGCACCTCATTTCTTTCAACGTCTCAATTTAAATTCACCTCAGAGCCGAAATAATCTACAGGCAAAGAATTGCAACTTTTGAATAACTTTAAACGCCATATCAAATATTTATTTATATATAACTAATGAAATAATTTTTCAAATATATTTCGAAATAAGATACTAAATAATTATTTTGCTAATATGCTATATAGACTGTATAGTACCACACATTTAATTTTTACGTGTGCGATTCCCAAATTTCTGGCTCATCTTAAGCGAATAATTCTGCCCCCCAAACTTCCAGTACATCACATTGAGGTACACGGCCACAGCATTCCAAAGACGAAGCTACAGGTACAAGTACCCGTTTGTTATCATTGATATCTTAATGCTAACATTTTCGTATGCACATTCGGACTATGGAAATTCAGCGCATGTTTTTCCAGTTAGCTGTAACTGCTGTGTAGCAGTGAACGCTACATTGGAACTCTTTTAATTCTGTTCGGTGATAAAACAGCATGAAATATGCGCTTAACAACTGTCGTAAACTCTACAGTTTAACACCGACGCCAAAAAATATATGGCAAGCGAAACATATCTTGTAGTTGTGGCCCTGCCCAAATCATAACGTGGCAGGGCTTTTTTTTTAATATGAAATTTAGAGAAGATCGTAAATTTTTAAAGCAAAGCCTTGGGCTAAGTAGAATATTACGAAGGTTTAGTGCGCTCCGTAATAAAGTTTTATGATTTACAGGGGAGACTGATGCACAGTAAGAATAACGATGGCGGTTCTTTAGATGAAAGTGGGGAGCGAAATTCTTGACACCAGACTCACGTTTTATAAACTGAGTCATTCAGATGGCGTGGGTGAATTGTCACCTTTCTAGCCACTTCGCCGTAAGTGCTTGATGTCATTGTAGTTTGGTACTCATCGATTTCACAGGGGATAGTTATTATTGACATCAACGCGGGCCAATAGTAATGCCCCAGAGAGTATAAAGGAAAAACTCTTCAACCCCCGACTTATGTCGGCCCACGTGTGCCCTTTATTAAAAGCGCAACAACGAAGTCTAATTTTATTACAGTGTCTGTTTATTTGGGTTCCAGCGCCGTCAGGCTTAAAACTGTTAATATATGTTTTCCCACGTGATATTGCGCTGGTAACTGACACTGATTAGTGTGCAACTCCACATTCAGAACGCTTCTTTGTAGGCCACAGCTGCTGATACATCCCGTGAATTACTACCGTAGTTCGGTTTNTTTAATTTTATCACAGTGTCTGTTTATTTGGGTTCCAGCGCCGTCAGGCTTAAAACTGTTCATATATGTTTTCCCACGTGATATTGCGCTGGTAACTGACACTGATTAGTGTGCAACTCCACATTCAGAACGCTTCTTTGTAGGCCACAGCTGCTGATACATCCCGTGAATTACTACCGTAGTTCGGTTTATTCTTTCCTCACTCCTTATGGTTGTGATCAGTGGCCTGNCTGATACATCCCGTGAATTACTACCGTAGTTCGGTTTATTCTTTCCTCACTCCTTATGGTTGTGATCAGTGGCCTGTTCTGTGCGTTTACGGTAGTTTACCTGGATACAACGGAATGTAGTGCAGATGACTCTTTATCTCGGTGTCATGGGTTCGTGTCCCACTTTGAGCATATGGGATTTCNACAACGGAATGTAGTGCAGATGACTCTTTATCTCGGTGTCATGGGTTCGTGTCCCACTTTGAGCATATGGGATTTCGATTTGGAGTTAAAAATTTTCATTTTGTTTCATTTTTGTTTGGGCAAGTACTATTATTTGTTTTTATGTACAAACGTCTCGTTTATAATTCTCTAAAACAATACAANAAATAAATCAAAAACAATAAAATTTGCCGAACGGTTTATGCTCCAAAGAAAACTGACTAAAAGTGTGCGAAATACGGGCACGCCTTTTTAAAGCTAATTTTTCTTTCTTCCCACATGAGAAGAAAATTTTGAAAGAAGAGAGGAGTGGCAATTTTGCTTAGCTTCAATGTTTTATATGTGTTACTGAGTGGGACTTGAAAACGAATAAACCTGGAAAAAAAAGCGAGAATTCTGTTACGCTTATAATATCTGAAGTGTGTACGGAGGATAATGTTTAGAGATCATGAGAAATCATTCCGGGAAAAATAACAGACCTGTGTGCGTAAACTGATACAGAAAGAAATTACAGCGCACAAAACATCAGCACCTCATTTCTTTCAACGTCTCAATTTAAATTCACCTCAGAGCCGAAATAATCTACAGGCAAAGAATTGCAACTTTTGAATAACTTTAAACGCCATATCAAATATTTATTTATATATAACTAATGAAATAATTTTTCAAATATATTTCGAAATAAGATACTAAATAATTATTTTGCTAATATGTTATATAGACTGTATAGTACCACACATTTAATTTTTACGTATGCGATTCCCAAATTTCTGGCTCATCTTAAGCGAATAATTCTGCCCCCCAAACTTCCAGTACATCACATTGAGGTACACGGCCACAGCATTCCAAAGACGAAGCTACAGGTACAAGTACCCGTTTGTTATCATTGATATCTTAATGCTAACATTTTCGTATGCACATTCGGACTATGGAAATTCAGCGCATGTTTTTCCAGTTAGCTGTAACTGCTGTGTAGCAGTGAACGCTACATTGGAACTCTTTTAATTCCGTTCGGTGATAAAACAGCATGAAATATGCGCTTATCAACTGTCGTAAACTCTACAGTTTAACACCGACGCCAAAAAATATATGGCAAGCGAAACTTATCTTGTAGTTGTGGCCCTGCCCAAATCATAACGTGGCAGGGCTTTTTTTTAAATATGAAATTTAGAGAAGATCGTAAATTTTTAAAGCAAAGCCTTGGGCTAAGTAGAATATTACGAAGGTTTAGTGCGCTTCGTAATAAAGTTTTATGATTTACAGGGGAGACTGATGCACAGTAAGAATAACGATGGCGGTTCTTTAGATGAAAGTGGGCAGCGAAATTCTTGACACCAGACTCACGTTTTATAAACTGAGTCATTCAGATGGCGTGGGTGAATTGTCACCTTTCTAGCCACTTCGCCGTAAGTGCTTGATGTCATTGTAGTTTGGTACTCATCGATTTCACAGGGGATAGTTATTATTGACATCAACGCGGGCCAATAGTAATGCCCCAGAGAGTATAAAGGAAAAACTCTTCAACCCCCGACTTATGTCGGCCCACGTGTGCCCTTTATTAAAAGCGCAACAACGAAGTCTAATTTTATTACAGTGTCTGTTTATTTGGGTTCCAGCGCCGTCAGGCTTAAAACTGTTAATATATGTTTTCCCACGTGATATTGCGCTGGTAACTGACACTGTTTGGTGTGCAACTACACATTCAGAACGCTTCTTTGTAGGCCACAGCTGTTGATACATCCCGTGAATTACTACCGTAGTTCGGTTTATTCTTTCCTCACTCCTTATGGTTGTGATCAGTGGCCTGTTCTGTGCGTTTACGGTAGTTTACCTGGATACAACGGAATGTAGTGCAGATGACTCTTTATCTCGGTGTCATGGGTTCGTGTCCCACTTTGAGCATATGGGATTTCAATTTGGAGTTAAAAATTTTCATTTTGTTTAATTTTTGTTTGGGCAAGTACTATTATTTGTTTTTATGTACAAACGTCTCGTTTATAATTCTCTAAAACAATACAACTGGTTGCATGCCAGCATGTAGCGTTATGGGTTCCAGGTTCGAGTCCCGAGAAAGGCACAGGCATATATTTGTGTAATTTTTTACTAGTCGCTCTGTATGGAGTTATGTCACCGAACACTTTTAAAAGTCTAAAAAAAGTAAGAAAAAGATTATTGAGCGACTCATCAAAGCGAAATTTTTGTGTTCAAAAAACGTTCAACCTAAAAAAAAAAAACTCAAAAATGGCAACTTAGTGGAGTCACATTCAAGACCACCCGGGTTGAATTACTGAACCAGCCGTTTTGATATTGGTTTTCCGTATGTTTCCAACATCACTTTAGGCAATTACTGGGATTATCATTTAGAAAACGCCACGTCCGATTCCTTTTCCGCTCCTTTTTGTCTGAGCATATTCGTTTCTGTTAACCTCGTCGTGGACGAGACATTTAGCTGTTGCTTTAAAAATTAATTAATAAATGAGAATTTTAGGAGACCACCGCTCTATGTAAACTAACAGCGTTTCATGAAAAAAATGTAATCTGTATGTGTGACTGTCAGTTTTTAGTGAGCTTTCCAAAGTGTGTCTATCGAGATTGAAAAATTAAAGCCACTGATGTTTCCAGAATCATACTAAGGTATGGCGAACCCACTGTCGGGACTGTGGCCTCCCATCGCTAGTGTTTTGTTTCCGTACCAAGCCCCCAGGTGAGAGGGTGGGGATCATTTTCGGTTGAGTGTTTTTATGTGTGGTGTGACGGGCATTGACATGGTGCAGCCCCGTTTCTTTCTACGTCTTAATTCTGCCGTTGCTCCATTCTCATTTCACCTCATCTACTCTTCTGTCCCTGTGGAACGGCAGGGGCATACCTTGGGTACAGCCTGCTCCACTTAACCACCAACCGCTTCTCAATTCTGAAGGCCACGCACGTATAATAATCACACAAATCTTCAAGAACGGAGCAGAAAAGAATGCAAGGTCAGTAAGGGGATTGACGCACTTTTAAAATCAACATTTGAAAAATTTCACTGCTCCTACCTTCATACAGGATGATTCTTAAATCATGGGACAAACATTGAGGGGTGGTAGAGCTCACTAAAACATACAATTATTGTATATGAATATATGGGCGGAAGTGACGCGTTGAGGCACAAACACAAAAATATAACACATAAATGGAAACATAAAATGTTCATTAGCAGCATACTTAACGAGTGATTCCGTACAGAAAATGTTAAAATAGTTGCTGGAAATGCATCCACCAACAGTCACGCATGCTTGGCGACCTCTACATATGGCGTGATTGGCTGACAATGGTGGCGTGCGTGAAATACCCGGCGTATTTGAATGTGTTCGCCAATCACTCCACCGACGCTACCAAGCTTGCATTACTGTCGGTGGTAGCGATTTTGAGCAATTATTACAAACATTGCTGTAAATAGGTATTTAGCGGCGACGTTGTAAATAAACAATTTGTTGCATTTCATGTGTTCTTTTTGTGCTTGTGCCTCAACGCGTCACTCCCACCCATATATTCCTATACAATAACTGTTTGTTTTAGTGAGCTCTACCACCCCTCAATGTTTGTCCCATGGTTTTAGAATCATCCTGTATCTGGACACTGACTTGCGTGTGCACGGTAAAATTGGTAACGACAAGGAGAAAGTAGTAAAATTTTCTACATACTGAAATCACATGTTTTGGTTTCAGTTTTTTTAAATACATTTAAGTGTAAGAGTAAGCACATGTCTAAAATATGNTCTGGACACTGACTTGCGTGTGCACAGTAAAATTGGTAACGACAAGGAGAAAGTAGTAAAATTTTCTACATACTGAAATCACATGTTTTGGTTTCAGTTTTTTTAAATAAATTTAAGTGTAAGAGTAAGCACATGTCTAAAATATGTACGCTTAACTAAGCATTTTGAAAGCCCTGCTTAATGTCTAGTCGTCTAAACATTGTGTATTTTTCCGCCATTTGTTAAATTAACATTGCCATGTGCCTAATCACTTTTTTTTGCTTCGGTCAAGTGAAATATTTGAATTATTAGAAAATAATTTTAAGGGGGAGAACTGTACAACTTCTTGGAACTTACTTTTGTTTGTAATTCATTCTCGAATNAAATTTAAGTGTAAGAGTAAGCACATGTCTAAAATATGTACGCTTAACTAAGCATTTTGAAAGCCCTGCTTAATGTCTAGTCGTCTAAACATTGTGTATTTTTCCGCCATTTGTTAAATTAACATTGCCATGTGCCTAATCATTTTTTTTTGCTTCGGTCAAGTGAAATATTTGAAATATTAGAAAATAATTTTAAGGGGGAGAACTGTACAACTTCTTGGAACTTACTTTTGTTTGTAATTCATTCTCGAATGTATATATATATATACATATATGTATATTTATTTATGTATAAGTTGGGTTTGTAAATGTTGGAGCAGAGATTATTATTTATTGATTGTGTTTCTTATTTGACTCCTTGTACTATTATCACTTCTGCGGTCATTCCCAGAATACACTTCAATTTATCCCATATGGTAAAAAATACACACTACTGATATTACAGGAATGATATAAACAGAGTCACTTTCTATACCTTTCCATAGAAAAACATAAATACGTATAGATAAATATTAAATAGGCGTTGAATAGTAACTATTAATGCCAATACGATTTTTGCCTTTCCCTCTTATTTAGTTTACGTACCTCTTATTGTGTATTGAAATAGCTACAACATACCATTTAACTGCATTTTCAACTTTATAAATTTTCTTTCACTCACAAATGAGATTTGAAAAAAAAAACAATGTTACTGCTCACATGAAAACACTGCATTAGATGTTCAGCGTTTAAACATGCGAGCCCATTCAGCATCGCCAATCTTTGCGAGTGTGGCTGATTAGTAATTAAATTATAAATTTGAACTAGCAATCTAGCTTCATAACGATCCGTTGATTACGTTATACGTGTATCATACCTGTATGTGTGTCCGCCGTGAATATTTTCGCTCTCATATGATAAAATGACATACTTCTGATCAGCGAAGTGTTGGTGTTACTAGGGCTGAATAGAGCTGCGGTGTTATTGCCCCTGTACTAGCTGCGTAAAACCAGATGAAGCACATACATAATTAACTTGATAATTTGCAAATTTCGCTGTGGATCTGCCAACAAAACCAAAGAAAGAATAAAAAAAAAAAGCAAAAGCTTCTAACTAACTTGCTATAATTCGACGAGGAAAAAATACGTGATGCATCTTTAAATTATATATTTTACAGAATACGATTATATTTTGCTAGACGAGTGTCNAAGCAAAAGCTTCTAACTAACTTGCTATAATTCAACGAGGAAAAAATACGTGATGCATCTTTAAATTATATATTTTACAGAATACGATTATATTTTGCTAGACGAGTGTNAACGAGGAAAAAATACGTGATGCATCTTTAAATTATATATTTTACAGAATACGATTATATTTTGCTAGACGAGTGTCCAGTTACAAATTCCCATTAGTGATTATTGGTACATCGTGCTATTGTAAAAAGAATACTGTTTCATATATTTGTATATCTGATGATAGATCTATGAAATACATTGGCTTCACTTGGATAAGATTCTAGTGTGTTGAATAGTAAATTATTATTATTGTATTGTCCATATACACCTCGTTAGCATTTTCATGTATGAAACTGAAGTTTTTTCTTTTTAAATACAAATTTAATAAAGGCTTTTGTTTGAATTGCAGTAGTTAACGCTCCCGCATCCGAACCCAATAAAAAAATAACCAATATATTTACGGTACTTCCGAATGTTACAGTGGCACACTGAAATTAACGCTAAGTTTGCATGTCACCGTTATCGTCCTCAGAGAGGGCATGCATTAATAGGCTGTGAGTTCAAATTACCGTTAATATCACGGGATGAAAATCATCTGACTGGCACAGTTTCAAAGACCGTTTTAAAAAGTCTTTGGTTTTAAAATGTCGTTAGTTTTTTGGTTTGGCTTTGTGAAAGAACAACAGTTTTCAATGTTGTTCGAGAGATATAAATTATATGTAAACTATCTGCGGTGTCGTGAAAGTATCGTATTTTCCTTGTCAAGGTTAAACTTTCTTGTTGCAGGTAAACTTATCGGGGACACGTTTTGAAGTTTTATGAAATAATTTGTATTTTAAAGACACGAAACGCAGCTCAAGTACCAGGTAGGTAGCCGTTTTGACGTAAATATACTAGTAATAGACACTGTACAAGCATTTTACGCGTTTAAATTAAATTACAAAAAAATTGTAGTTAAAAGGCTGAGTATGGAGTTTAAGTGTGGGGCTGATACAAACCACACACACTAAGAAACAAGAACACGAACCACTTAAACCACCATGTCACGACGACAACCGTGTNGGCTGATACAAACCACACACACTAAGAAACAAGAACACGAACCACTTAAACCACCATGTCACGACGACAACCGTGTATATGTTCCCTGGAGTTTTGAATTCAAGATACATTCACAATAACAACAATGTCTATGTTCCCTGGAGTCTTGAATTCAAGAGACATTCACAATAACAACAGTGTCTATGTTCCCTAGAGTATTAAATCAAGAGACATTCACGATGACAACAGTGTCTATGTTCCCTGGAGTCTTGAATTCAAGAGACATTATATATTCGATGTCTGCCTCATATATTACGAAACTAAATTTAGAATTTTTGATTAACGGTATTGTGCTAATTCATAATACCAGATACTTGTGCTGTTTCAACTTCCAAAACAAGGGGTTTTCATAATTTTGTAATTGAAGATAAAATACTGTTATTATGAACTCACAAAGAAAGTTTTATGCAACTAAATGTTATATTATTTTCATAAGCGCTATGAATACTTTTAATATGTAAAGCCAAAGCATATTGTTTTAATTCTAAAATTATTGGTAAATTTCCCAATACCTCCGAAGTCAATATGACCGAATAATTTGATTGATGACTGGATGCAGGAGGTCAGGAAGAAAAAATTTAGGAAAATATATAGAACAGAAAAATGTGGCGATTCGTTGAGCTGCACGATTGACAATATTTCTTGGTACTAGTGCAAAAAGTTGACTCATACAAATTTATTCAACAAAGGAAATAATTTCAGCCACGAATACGTCTTACAGCGTTCTCTGTAGATAAACTAATTAATATAACTAAGTTTAAAGGATAGATTGTTACATACGAAGCAAACATTTCACATCATCTTATATCAGTTATAATGGTGTCCTGCACTTAGTATAAGGATTCCTTATTATTATTGAAATGACTTTCACAGAAATGTTAATGGTATCAATTATGAGTGCAGGTCGTATTTTTCCCATCAGAATTTTTTTTCAGTGAAACCTTTCTCTGGAAAACTACCTACACGTTAGGTAACTATCACGAATATTTGCTATTTAATAACCAGGGTGTTAAATAACGTGGCATACGGCCGTTTTGTGAAATAAATAATTCAAAATAAGGGTCACATTTCCACACAAAGAGAACAATCGGATGTCCAGCATATGTCCACCTAATATGAAAGTTTGGCATCTACAGTCATTTGTCTCTCAAGATGCTATCAGTGGTTCATTGATTCAGGTGCAGTGAGCAGCAGGGTCTGTTCTGAACTGAATTGCGCAAGGCTGGGCCCTCTTTTCGAGTTTAACAGTGCTCTGGAGTCTTTCACAGGGATCCTGACAAATCACAGCTCAACTGCGAAAGACTTACAGAGTTGTATTTAGAGTTACACATAGAGAGAGGATAATCAACACATTTATCACGCATGTTCCAATTCCATGTCCAGTTTTATCACTTATAACTCATAGTGCATAACGAAATACCGCAGAGAGCAAAACTAAAAAGTATTAAGCAAAATTAATAATCACATTTACTCAAACTTATAAAAAAAATATTTCGCTCTAGAATGAAACATATATTTTCCTGTTAACAATTTTGTTACGCGATACGTATTTTCTAGAGGGATATATATACACACGAGTATATATGTACATAACGATATCATACATAATTCTCTTACATTCATGGAGGATGAGGCAAAAAGGCGTTTTCACGTGAAATGCAGTAGTAGGAAGTTTGTGCGATCAAAAAATATGCTCGTTCCAAAGTTTTTTTTAAATACATAAATGTCATAATTTTTATGGAGCAAACTTCTGTTCTCATTGTGGGTAAAAAAATATTGCTTCATTGCAATTTTTATTTATAACTGTGCAAGAATTGTGTTACACATTTAATGCGCACGGAGTTAAACCAATCTTTTCTAAGATCAGACTTTATTTCTTGGCGACAAAAATAAAAATATTTATCTTGGTTTTACCTTACGGCGATGGATCTAGTTTGACAGTAGGCTTCTTGAAATTAAATTACTAATTTTTTACTGGACCTCCTTTTGTTGTGATATTGTTGTGTAATTTTGTTATGATATTGTGCATTTAGTGGAAATTACAAAGTGACGTTTGTGGTTACCAATAAATTCAGTGTGTTTGTTGGCAATAATGTGTTCATTAGTCGCAGAGTAAATGTTACGATGAGAGCAGCAATATTGGGTTGTGAGGTTCACAATGCTGTTATGCGGGTTGTGGGCTTTTGTAGGTCGATATGGTCAGGGACGTCGGAACATTTGCATAGAAGAATTAAAAAGGGGCTGGGGGACGAAAATGTTTTTACTATAGCAATCCTCTCTTCCAATATCGTTGCAGCAGACACACATGTAATACAAGTATACATTATCTTCTTTATATATATTTCTCAGACCAATAAATTGATACCGCCTTATGCGTACAGAAAAAAATACTGCATAATACGTGTGCGACAGCAATCAATATGTTTAAACAAGAAATATAAATATGGTTTATATATATATATATATGTAATTTAAACACTACAGCTTAGTTTTCTTAAACTATTAGCTCTGAAATACGGTGTTTATAAAATACAAATGTTGAAGACAAACACAAACAATTTTCATTGAAAGTTTGAACTACTAAGAATTAGTTTCTGTCAAAATTTGATTAAAACTTTTTACATGCCTTCACAGGTCAAAATTTACTGAGATGTATATTATTAAGTATATTTAATGTTAAGTAGCTTATATACTCTACATATGATGTATTTCTACTCAAATGACACAGTACTGCAACCAAAGACAAAGAAATATTAATGCAAAAGTTTCCTGGTTAATTGACAACATTTCGATTTAAAAAAAAACAT
The DNA here is from genome assembly GCA_002778355.1 of Clitarchus hookeri. Classification (NCBI taxonomy): domain Eukaryota; kingdom Metazoa; phylum Arthropoda; class Insecta; order Phasmatodea; family Phasmatidae; genus Clitarchus; species Clitarchus hookeri. The sequence continues at coordinate 37,023 of NQII01002604.1, read as the reverse complement.
TCCTTCTTCTCAGTATACATTTCTACACAGTAACTATCACATATGCCGTACACAAATGTAATTTCGTAATTTTCAGTAATTTTAAAATTGTAAGATAATACATTCAGATTATTTCTTCATTTGCCACCTTTTTTCCATACTAATATGATTTGTCAAACATAACATCTTCAAAACATTCTCCCAATCAATTTGGCAATTTTTTCAAAAAAGCAATAGTGTAAAATTTGTTATATTTACGCAGACTTTTTATATATACACTCTTCAAAATTACAAACAACATTAAAACATAGACCTATTTATATATTTCGGTTATAACTGTGGTAAAAATAACCAGTCTTGAAGGCGCTTATAAACAGTAACACTAACAAATGAATGCATTTTATTATGGTTTAGAACGTTTAATTTTAAGAGTCATCAAATATACGCACTGTGTTTTAAACACTTGGCAATATTTACGTTTACAGTGGAGGAACGATACAAATTGTTTGAAAGGAGAAACTAAGCAGGGTCTTAAAAAGTGCTCACTTCATTTTAGACAGCATTCACTAAGTTGTTAAAATTGTAATAACACTGCAAGAGTAGATTTACTAAATGATGGACACTAGTGCTTTCAAACTGTCAATTATTGCTAGTGAAAATATATGAATTTAAAGAAAAACCTCTTTAAAAAAAAACTAGATTTTTTTTTTAATTTTCTATAACAAAAAATTTATTTTGTATAAAAATAAAGTTTTGTTGGTTGATGGATTGATTTATTCTGTTTATGTATTGGGCTGCGTTCAAATGCGATTTAAAAATCACGAATTTTAAAAAATTCAATTTTAATTTATTCAATTTAATATATCCAACAATTTAAAATTTTTTTTGATTTGCGTTCTACAACTTTATGAAGTCAGTAATTCTGTATTGATAACGTAACATTGTTATCTAGTTTTAGTTGTCTGCTGTTATAAACATTGGTAGTATGCTACAGAAATTTAAGCATAATCACTTAAATCGTTTCAAGAAATAACACAAATTAACCATCCCCGTTGCACACGTTTCAAAACAGTTTTTGTCCTTCAATGTGAAAGCGACTTCAGCTACATAAATGCACAGCCGGGTAATTATTTAAACTTGTATTAAAAAATATTTGCTCTATGCAATGAATATTGTTTAAATACAAAATGATCAATAACTGTGCAGTTTTTATGTGAAGACGTTTTAATATTGCCATACGTACATTAACAAACCTTAATGGAACGTCTCAGAAAAACTGGAATAGCAACTGTGGAGACAGAGCGAGAATAAAAAAATACCGACATTTTATCCTAATGAAAAATTTTCAATAAGACGGTTGAAATACATTGTTGTTTAAAAAAAAGCATTTACTTTTCAGCGCTCAGGCGCGGTGCACTGTTTAACAACCTTATTGAATGATTTAAGGCTGTTGAACTAACTTTGTAAAATAATACGTCGTAAATATCTTATTGTAACTATATCTGTGTAATGAGCTAGGACACTTGGAAGGTTACATTTAACTTAAATATAGCAACATTTCTATGTTGTATTGTGCTTGTGNGCAATGAATATTGTTTAAATACAAAATGATCAATAACTGTGCAGTTTTTATGTGAAGACGTTTTAATATTGCCATATGTTCATTAACAAACCTTAATGGAACGTCACAGAAAAACTGGAATAGGNGTTCATTAACAAACCTTAATGGAACGTCACAGAAAAACTGGAATAGGAACTGTGGAGACAGAGCGAGAATAAAAAAATACCGACATTTTATCCTAATGAAAAATTTTCAATAAGACGGTTGAAATACATTGTTGTTAAAAAAAAAGCATTTACTTTTCAGCGCTCAGGCGCGGTACACTGTTTAACAACCTTATTGAAAGATTTAAGGCTGTTGAACTAACTTTGTAAAATAATACGTCGTAAATATCTTATTGTAACTATATCTGGGTAATGAGCTAGGACACTTGGAAGGTTACATTTAACTTAAATATAGCAACATTTCTATGTTGTATTGTGCTTGTGCGACCTATCTAAGAGTTTTCGAAAAGTATTTTTACATAATTAAATTATTAAAAAAAAACACTTTAAGTGGGCCCCTTTACTGTTAATAAACACAGTAGAATCTACTTAAAAATGACACGAAGTATCTAAAAAAAAATCAACTGCAATCGGCGTACGTAAATAAAAACAATTTTTTAAGTTGACCAAGTATTTAGCTAAAAATTCGTATTTAAACTATATGTTAATATATGATTAGATATGTAACATGAAAGGACAGTGCGCTTGACAAAAACGCTTATTATATAAATAGTAAATGTTGCATACCTCATTCACGTATCGTCAGTTTAATCTTCTGAGGCAAAACAGAAATAACAATTGTAANGGGGGGGGGGGGGGGTGCAAAGAGCACACATGCAGTCATGACACGAAGTCGAGCTATCCGACCATTGTCGTGCTCAGATAGCAGTGTCGAGATGTCTCAGATTCTGTATAGAAATTCGCCGTCGCGCAGATGTGTCTGCCAAAATAACGGCACTTCCGGCCGACGGCGGATGGTTTATGAGTTTAAAGTGTTCTTCTATTGACCGAAAGATAGCAGAATAGAGAACCACCCCTTCCTCCACCCCACCCCAGGGGCTTTTTGCTGGGATCGTCTAGCCCAGTGGTACTCAGACATTTTTTTAGAGGCCATAATAAGAAAAACTAAGACCGCCGCGGGCCGCACTTACGACACTTGACATAATAATATTTGTGAACATAGAGTAGGTAGGTAATTCGATGACATTTAAAATTCAGAGTGTCGTGTATCGTCTTGCAAGTCGTTTGTTTATTCGTTCGATACAGTGATGGCGGGCGGAGGTAATACCTATAAAATATGTACAGAAGTCGCCTAACTGACGAAAAAAGAAAAGAAAAATATCGTTTAGTTTCATCAGTGACTTTAACTTTTAATATAATAATAATGGCGTGTGGGGAGTGCACCCAGGGCAAGGCAACACCCTCCGAGTGACGGTCTTTCCAGCTGGGACCCGTAGGTGACCGTCATCCCCGAGCATGACAGAAGTGAAGCCCTAGAATGGAGCAGCGCTGGAATGCAGGGGCGGGGAAAGCAGGAGTACCCCAAGAAAACCCGCCGGCAAGCGGCATCGTCCAGCACGATTCCCACATGCGAAAATCAGGGAGTGAGCCCGCCGGGTATCGAGCCCGGATCGCCGTGGTGGGAGGCGAGCGTCCTGGCCACTAAGCCACCGCTGCCCCAACTTTTAATAAATTCGTATTATGTAATCCTTTTTTATTTTTTGTAACAGATACCATAAAAATAACAATATGGTAACTTGTATTTACTGAAGCCGGCGAGCGCGGGCCACAAAGAATGGGACCGCGGGCCGCAGTTTGAGTACCCCTGGTCTAGCCAGTTATAAAAATAAAACAAAATTAATAGCTCCGATGTCTTTTTTTTTATTTTAGAACCACCAAAGTTCCACCAGCCTACTCTCTTCTTCATTTTGCTGTAGTAAAATTTTCGTGAAACTTGAGCAACTACAAATGTTATTGTTGAGCACTGCCTAACTTAGAATGTTCTTAAGTGAAACTTCGCCATATTTCATTGGATTTTTAAACACAGTTCGTCTAGGAGGGAGTGGAGGGGCGGAATGCTGTTTCTTCTCCAACGTGCTTATTAGTGCGGGGAGGAGTCACCACTGCTACCCATC
>NQII01002604.1:0-33270 GCA_002778355.1 Clitarchus hookeri | reverse complement strand
CCTGGCGCCCCTGGGTATGGTCTAACACAACAATTAAACACAAAATACAATGTCGACATGAGCGGGATTCAAACCGTGGACCTATGAGCTGCGAGCTCAGCGTGTTACAATAACGCTACCTTGCTCGACGTTCAAACGTTGTCTTCAGCATTTACTGTGTATAACAGAAAGCTAATGTACACGCGACAAGGCTGGCACACTTCATCTCATGGAAAAAATAATTTTCTGGGACAATTTACGTGTAATATTTACTTACATGGAATAAAGGAATGATATAATCCGTTCAACAGTACTTAGTTCGTAACCTGGTGCAAAGAACCGAACGCAAACAAATATGGCGCCGTAGCCAGACGGAAGGTGTCCACTTCGTATATGCTAGAGCGCATGCGCAGAATATAACGGATGTAGTTTTGCAGTTGCAGCAAAATGTTTTACTTTGGATAACGTGAATACTGTTACTGCCAACTAAATATTTCGTGGCAGCCAATAAATATAAATATATTTTTTTTCAATAAACAAATTTGGTAGTTAGCAACAAATGGATTTCGTACCAGTCAATATATGTGTTACTGGGCACCACAATTGGTTTTTTACAAACAAAAAAATTTCGCCTCCGAAAGCATCAAACAAACCGTTTTTGTAGGAACTAACACAAATTTTTTTTCGCTGTATGTTGAGTGATTAGTATGTGGTCAGAAATGAAATTATTGTAGATGATAACAAGTTTTACGTGTTGCGAGTTTGTATGCGATACTTAAAGCAATGAAAACCATGACAAATAAACACTAACAGATTACAACAGTGAATGGAAAAGAGAAATAGCGATAACTTATCAAAGAGAGAATGTAAGTATAGATTCGGCTGTTTTAAGGACGCCCTTAACGAAACTGTGGGTAGAATGACAGTTTCAATAACTTCACGGAGAGTAATGAGTCACACTCAGACAAGATTACTGCATGAGCCACGGCGGTTTAGTGGACTCACCACTTGACTCTCAGGATTTGAATCCCTGCAGGGGTTCGTCCCGGATTTTCGCATTGAGAAACACAGTGTACTTTGCCATTGGCTGGTGAGTTTTCTGGGGGTACTCCTTTTCCCATCCACCATGGTAGACTTCGCCAATGTTTACCCTCATTAAGGTATACGTGGATATCATGACGTAGCGCATACGAATTCATCATCAGCGCTAGACATTTCAAGTTACAATATACACATGACTCGAACAGGAACAGCTCATGCAGTGTACTTGCATTCCAAGTTATTTTACGTCATCCAGATAGCATGTCCTCGAGTCTTTGGACAAAGGAGATGGTCACGCGCCAGAAAATCATACTTCACCTTGAAGACATCAGAGTCTACTCAGCTCACAAACATAAACACCTCCTATAGGATAACCCAACAACACATACAATTTCTGGAGAGCAATAATTGCCCATGTTTTTGTGTCTGGTATTATAAGTTACTTATGCTGCTACAGACAGAAAGCTTCGATTACTATACAAACAAATAGACTACAGATGGAAAATTACAACTACTAAACAAACGAAATTAATCCTGCAAAGTTTGCTAGAAATATACGTGTGAAATAGTTATAACAATCGTAAAGTATCTGGCACTGGATACTGCGTACTGAATACGGAAAAGCATCGATACGTGCTCGGGTGGTTCGTCTTAGTAATTTAGAGCATGAGATACGCTTATCAAGATATGTAGAAAGTAGCATCAAGGTCATCTTTGACGATCACGAAGACTTATAGTTGACTCGCATGGTTGCACGTGAAGTTAAGAAGCCAATAGGTTCATGATTTATACAAAGATAATTATTTACAAACGGATATTAATTACTATTTCAGTGGTTTGGCTCTTCAGTAACAACACGCTTATTAAATTACGTTTGTGTATTAATGTTTTTAAAATTACTGGCAATTATCTCAATGCCATTGAAAGTCGTTTTAATGAAAAAAATTTTTACGAAACATTGCGTCAACGATATTATAAAATATTTATGATCGCAACGTTTTCTCGAAAGAACCCTACTACTTCGTCTGAAATTGTACTTTCCTTCCTGCAGTTGTAGTCATGCCGGTCTAGCTAACGCCGTCACGTGACGGATGCAGGAAGCACACGATAGTTTACAGAACAGGTCACCCTGCACCAGCCATCAACCACTGTCAACAAGAAAGGGCACACATCGGTTCGATAAAGCAAACAAGCCTTCTTTCCTCCCGCGTTTAAAGTCCACGGAGGCGAATATATGTACACGCAGGAAGCGAAATCACAGACTGTAAACAAAACCGCTACCGTAAACAGGCAATGTTACTTCTGTATCAACCTGCAGAAATGCACTGCGTGTTTGTTTGCCACGCGAAATTTCATTAAACAAGACTTTCAGCTGTTTAGAGTCGTTCGTAATATAATTTGTGTCTTTTTAAACCAATTAATTCATAATGGCTACGTACGGAGATTTGCATGTTTACATTAATCTTGATGTAGCTTGTTTTCCATAGTGGCAACAAAATGTATAATTTATGAGGTCAGTGTGTGCATTTCTCTATGTCCTAATTTACTTTCGTACCTAAAAGTTTAAATACCGGAAATAAAATTGAACGTTTGTATAACCACAACAGCCATATTAACAGTGATCAAAAAAATGTTTGTGTTTTTTTATTATTTCACATTTGCATAAAATCTAAAAATGTTTAATAATCGTATTATAAATGGCGTTCTTCGGGTGAGTTTCAAAGCTGACAATAATGTATTCGTCCTTAATGAGAATTGACGCTTGACTTACGGGAAAAAGTAAAAACTTATTATAGTAATTTTAGTCATAATTTTTACCGTGTATTTTATCGGTTCCATACACACGGAGATAGCAATTAATGTATTTTAGTTCTGCGGAACAGTTTTATGGTTATGTTTTCCAAAGGAAAAAGAAAAGCAGATATTTCGAAATAATATATTTGGAATCTTCTCCTGAATACTGTCAAAATAAATTTAATCAGATATAAAAGAACAAAGCAGTTGTTTGAACAGACATTCATATTTTTAATAAAGCATTCACCGTGAAAATTACAGAAACTGTCGAGTTATATTTTATTAGATGACGGAATGGGGAGAGTTAATTATTCACTGTCGTGTATTAGTAAAATCAAACATTGTAGTACTATTTTTGTTTCCTCGAAGAATTCTCACTGATTAAGCGTGGCTTAATAACTGCAGCAATTTATTATATTTAAAACTGCTCACGACTCTGCATTGCAAACAGGCCATTCAACTTGCACAAAGGAAAATACTCCTCTGAGAGAACAACAGAAGTAATGACGCGATTGAAGTAATTTAAACGCCTGGAAGTGAACTGTTCCAGGACGTATTATCCTTTTCATAGGATTATATTACGGAATCTGACCTCACTGGTTGAGGGGATATATTAACAAAGTAAGGTGAAGACAGACAGCTGTAGTTTACTTAGATTTACGTAATAACGCAGCATTAGTTTCTAATGATAAATTATCGTGAGGTAAGACCGCAGGGTGGTCTGCCATTCTTTGAGTGGCAGCTTGTATTATTATGCAGGTCCGTAAACCCAGGTTCAGTTGTTAGCCCCCAAAACTTGCGTCATGAGCAATCAGCTGTCAGAATTACGTCATATTTTCTAAACAATTGTTAAAGCAATATTTGTTTTTGCCTTGTAAGCAGTAAATATTGCAGGGAAAATTTTAAAATTATTCTTGTTATAATAACACAAAGAGAAGAAAATTAGTTTCCGGTTAGATTGGTTAATTAAATTCTGTTTTTTTTCTTCAAATGTTGCTTTACAAGTCTCAAAGTTATTAGTTCAGTTACCCAGTTTGTAGTTTCAAGCACTCTCAGAAATGTTACGTATTTTTTAAATTAAAGTTAAAGCTTTTAAAAAATGAAAGTTCATTTGCACACATTCTTTAAACCAGCTCCCTGCTCTGAGTATAATAGATAGTTAACCCTATTAAAACCCGACCACAGATTAAACCCCGGAGGAAAATTAAATGAAAATGTCACTCACGAGTCAAATAAAAGTGGATAATATAGCGCAAATGGAAGGTAGATTACTTTCTTGGTAGCAATATTAACACATTTTTATCAATCAGCAAACTCTGTGGACAACTGCAGAGAGCCCAGATCCCACAGACAATAGCACAGTAAACTGCACTCGCAAAATAATATAAGGAAAAAAAAATTTATATTTAGGAATATAACAATAACGAATGGGAATGATTCCAACGAGACAAGTCCTCTAACGGACTAAGGTGGCAAAAAATCAACTTCAGAATTTGTCATCTTTGTGTTTGTTGGTGGCGTCCGTTCGATTTTAGTCTAAAATAAATTTCACATCGCTGGTGTCTACCTTCTTAGCAAAGGTTTTGCACCGTCACGCCTTTCATCGACACACAGTGACACTTGTGCATTTCTGGTTAATTGGTGCGTTTTTGCTCAAAAGGAAAAAAAATAACTTTATTTTAAAGCTGCAACCACTTAATCTCTCGCATTTGTGCAGCGTATTAAGATACTAAGTAGTATTAGGTGATGCAACTAACAATTTAAATCCATAGTTTTCACGTCATTACAAAATATTGTCGGAACTACTTTCTGCCGCAATCATGAAGTGGACCAACTGACCAGTTAACGTTTATCTCTCTTGCCACTTTGGAACGGATGTCAGTACTGTCTGTAGTTACAGGTTCAACAATAAACAAATCGCAGCAACATTGTTTGCACCTCATTGGGATTTACATATAAACAATGCGCAACAATTGGAAAATAATTCTAGAAACACATATACATATAAATAATCTGGAAAAGTCCTCATTTTGGTAAATTTTGAAAGTAATACAAATGAATAAAATTAATACGAATGCCCTTGTGGGTATGAAATAGTTCTGAGACCATTATTATTAAAAGGTTCCACCGCTATTTTCAATAAAATATCTTTTGAAATGTATAAAATAACTTCGAGAGTAAAAAATTGCACGTGTTTACACAAATACGTTCTATGAATTTGTGAGAATTAAAAATAATTTTTATAATAGTTTTTTGCGGAGTCCGTTCTCTTAACAATTCTGAAAAGGATGTCTTGATTTAACTTTTTTTTACTAAAGTGTTTCAATAATATAAACTGTGTTTCGCGCTTTCCTGCGCTTTTTTGGCTGTTAGATGTTACACATGAGACACTGGGTATGGCAACGTGCCAAAGGAAAGTAATTCTGCTTATCAATTGTGTTATTTGCGCCCTCCTTGCTGGAAAATCAGTACATTTCACTGGTAGATTGTGCCCCGGAAAATAAATAACGTTCTGAAACCGGGAATATCGCTAGTTTTTTTTTGCGAACTCCATTAAACGGCCAATTTTAATGCTACCGCTTTTTATGACACCCACACAGCTATGGCTTGTCCGGTTACTGAACTCGGAACATCATGTTCTGATAGCGTTGCAGAGAACTAAGCCCTGAACTTCACCAAAATAAAGAAGCGATCAGAGGTATTTTAGTTATTACAGTGATCAGCAGTCATATTTCGCTGATTTGGAACAAATTTCATCTCAATCAATTTTAGAGATCATTGACTTGAGAAACATGCAATTTCCTGGAAACATTAACTCTCTTCATAGCAGCCGCGGCAGAATGAAAACTACTTGACTTAAATATTTAAACACCCACGAACTTTATCTTCGCGGAGAACAAAATTAATTTTGAGAGCAAAAAATGCAGTATCTACCTAAAATTTATACGCATAATATTATACATAACCGTTTTTTCAAAAAGTTCTTGAAATTAATGATAAAAAGAGCAGTTTTTTTGAGAGACCTTAAATATGTGTGTATATATATATTGTTTTTCCTTTCAACAATATTATGTATTTTGTTTTGCAATCTCAATGGACATTCGTTTGGCGCGGGCGTTACGTTCTAATTAATAGTTTTCAGTGTTGAATCTTAAGGAAATTATTTCTTTGTTAAATTTTTTAATAAAAGAGCAGCTAGTTTGTTATTTAAACTGCCGTACTAACCGCATACTGCCATAAAAAAGGGAGCGTCACTACATTGTTGCACCAAAATAATCATTACGTAAAATCATTATCATCTTTGGCTGTCTATATGTAATTTTATTATTGGAATACGGTATCAGCTCCAAAATTTTATTTCTATTTTGTGAATCAGTTGTCTTGCTTTGTACCTAGATGGTTCTGCATGGTATTAGGCAGGAAAGATAAAAAATTTGCACACATTTATTTTCACGGGAAGTAGAAACGATATTAGGGAATACAGAGCTCCTCACGTGCTCTGAGAATTCTATATACAGCATTCCAAAGGCTAGCAAGACGCGCTGGTGTAGTTAATATTTGTTTCTTTACTTATAGAGAAAAGTAACTCTACCTATACAAACAACTTTCTACAATGTTTTATCAGTAAGCCTTGTCCAAAATACGTTTAATTAAGTTAATTTTTTCTGTTCAAAAATAAAAAAAATTGCATTATATATATTTATAATTTTCTAACACTATTTCTAAAAAAATATGCTTAAAAATAAAACCCAAAACTATTTTTAGCTCTCAGGAAATTCTAAAATTAAATAATATAAAACAAGTCTTTATTTAAAAATTGATATAACATTACCATCACTCAGACTCATATTGGCAGAGCGTCATATATTAATTAATTTTTATCAAGCCTAAGTTAAGTAAGTCTATTAATNAATACAGAGCTCCTCACGTGCTCTGAGAATTCTATATACAGCATTCCAAAGGCTAGCAAGACGCGCTGGTGTAGTTTATATTTGTTTTTTTACTTATAGAGAAAAGTAACTCTACCTTTACAAACAACTTTCTACAATGTTTTATCAGTAAGCCTTGTCCAAAATACGTTTAATTAAGTTAATTTTTTCTGTTCAAAAATTAAAAAAAAATTGCGTTATATATATTTATAATTTTCTAACACTATTTCTAAAAACTATGCTTAAAAATAAAACCCAAAACTATTTTTAGCTCTCAGGAAATTCTAAAATTAAATAATATAAAAAAGTCTTTATTTAAAAATTGATATAACATTACCACTCAGACTCATATTGGCAGAGCGTCATATATTAATTAATTTTTATCAAGCCTAAGTTAAGTAAGTCTATTAATTNCACTCAGACTCATATTGGCAGAGCGTCATATATTAATTAATTTTTATCAAGCCTAAGTTAAGTAAGTCTATTAATTTTTATATTTCGCATTTATTGTTTATTTATAAAACCTAAAATAAAAAGCAATGTCTGCTGACTTTAGTTTAAGAAATTATACTCGACAGATATTTTATTGTAAATGGAAAACCCTCTCACCTTTTCGGTATTGTAACGCAAATTTATGTGATTAGGCGTCTGGATCTGTCGTGATAACATGAAAGATACAATTAAATAATTTTCCATATCAGAAACATCTACATCTATGAAGTCACAAATTTAATTTTTGAACACCTTTGGTTAATATTCTATTTTCATTCCCATAAGAAAATGATTTTTTTTTTTGTTTTTTTTTTTCAGAATTTATTTTAATAACTCATATACCCCAAAATATGTAAATATTTTCTTGTCGTGTAACTTGTTTACTTGTAAGACTAAAGGCTAATAAACTATTTTATTTCTTTCATACTAATTATTCGAAACGATATATAAATTCGGCTAACCAACTTTATATTNGGCTAATAAACTATTTTATTTCTTTCATACTAATTATTCGAAACGATATATAAATTCGGCTAACCAACTTTATATTTATTATTTTACGTCCTACGCTACGAACATGAAGTCAGAACATGTCATAAACTCACATGAAAAATTAGCCCATTCGAACATGACAGGGACAAGCAACAATTTGTTCAAGGCGGCATATTGTACGAAATGCACACGCCCAAAATTCCGCGGGAGTGACATTCGAGCTCCTCGAAAATGAGTCGATAACGTCTCCCTCCGCAAGGGGAGAGATGACGTTACCTGGAGGAGACGCGATACAGCAGACTTCTCTCCCCGCCTGCAGCACCCTCCCGAACCACGGTCCTCTCCTGCCCCTGTAACAGTTTAATTCCATTACGTTTTACCTACCCGCGCCGCAACATCTGCAATGTTATATACCGTAAGGTTAGGGGGAGGGGTGGCTTCCCATAAACCTTCGGTTTACGGTCGCTAGGGGATGGAAGGGAAAGACGAAAGAGGGGGGAGTAGAANGGCTAATAAACTATTTTATTTCTTTCATACTAATTATTCGAAACGATATATAAATTCGGCTAACCAACTTTATATTAATTATTTTACGTCCTACGCTACGAACATGATGTCAGAACATGTCATAAACTCACATGAAAAATTAGCCCATTCGAACATGACAGGGACAAGCAACAATTTGTTCAAGGCGGCATATTGTACGAAATGCACACGCCCAAAATTTCGCGGGAGTGACATTCGAGCTCCTCGGAAATGAGTCGATAACGTCTCCCTCCGCAAGGGGAGAGATGACGTTACCTGGAGGAGACGCGATACAGCAGACTTCCCTCCTCGCCTGCAGCACCCTCCCGAACCACGGTCCTCTCCTGCCCCTGTAACAGTTTAATTCCATTACGTTTTACCTACCCGCGCCGCAACATCTGCAATGTTATATACCGTAAGGTTAGGGGGATGGGTGGCTTCCCATAAACCTTCGGTTTACGGTCGCTAGGGGATGGAAGGGAAAGACGAAAGAGGGGGGAGTAGAANTGGGTGGCTTCCCATAAACCTTCGGTTTACGGTCGCTAGGGGATGGAAGGGAAAGACGAAAGAGGGGGGAGTAGAAGTACCGGCTCGTCGTCCGCAGTAAATTGCAGCGAAGATCCAATTCCTGAGACATTCTTTCCTCCCTAGCCTACGTGGCTTGTCTTCCTGCCTTCCGCCAGCAAGACCCCCTTCTCTTGGACACGAATGAATTTTATAATTAATGACCGTGCTTTACGGCCTGCTGATCGAAAGGTGATCGGTCGAGCGGTCGTGCCCAGGTGATGTTTGTGGGCTTGGTTGAAGAGCGATGAAGGAAACGGGGAGGGGGGTGGGGGTGAAAACTATGGCAGTCCTTTCTCTCTTTACTACTCCACGGCGTCGTCCCGGGTATACGGTTATGGCGCGCCGAAGTGTCGAGGGAACCGGGTCGTAATGTGGGCTTTATGTCCGCAGCCGGGGAAATGGAAGTATAACGGGGAATATCTATATATCATGAGAGCCGCTGACGTCAGAGAGAGAGAGAGAGAGAAAAAAGGCAACGCTCGTGTATATATATAATAAACAAACAGCCGGCGGCCTCGACTAGAGCTTGCCTCGAAGCCGAGAAGTCAAACTTGACGGTCAGTGTCTACGAAAGCGAGATTAAATTCTCTTTCGGTTTACGAGACTCGTCTTAGGGTAGTTTCAAAAAACACGTTTTTCATACGATGTAATTGTTTGGTAAAATTAACTTTATTTTCTGTTAATAAACCTTATAAAAATTTCTATATAGGCAATGCTATCAAATACGTTCAGTGACCAAGTGGCATCATGAATACATTCTGCAGAAACTTTGCAGATTTTATAGGCTGCCGGTTTTCTTACAAGCTTTGATCTTTAGATATTCTCTATGAATATTCACAATCATATAACTAGTATAATGATGTCATGCGAAACACCTTTGTAGATGGGGCCACGAAATATTTTTAAAGTTTTATGTTTAAAAGTATTTTTTATTAAATTCAAAATTATTTATATGTTTGAAATAAGAATTTGTGTATGAACATTGTCTGTTTCCTTTCTCTAATGGTATGGCCTGGCGAGAGTAAGTAAATTTTTGTGTCTACAGAGCTTACGCAAGATTTCTTTACACACTTTTTCGGATGGAAAACGACATTTTCTTAAAATATGCGTAACTTACCTATATAAATGCTATGTTAAGCAGTATTTTAAAAATTATTCACACCTAACCACAAATTGACATATTTTAAATCATTAGTGGATTTTTTTTTCCAGATATTTAAACTGGTTTCTGTAAAGTAATTATTTGTACATGTCGCCGGTCGTGTGAAAGTTTTTGTGTTCTGATTGCAATTTTTCATAACTATAGCATCAAATTGTAATGAGTAATACCCAGGGATGTTTGCGCCTGTAGTGCGTATGGGTATTTCTACATATACGTGTCAATTCTTCACTCGAAATATCCTGAAAACATTTATAATGCAGAAGTTTTATTGGTTTACTAAATTGCAGATTAACCGTTGAGCTCCTTGTATACCTTATAGCTGTTTGCTTGGATTTGCTTACAATTCTTACTACGTGTAATTTAACTTCTTCGATATGTATACCATTTTCTCAATAGATTTGTGGATTACGTATGGCCGTCTTTCTGAGAAAAATTTATCAATAAATAATTCAACTTCAATCAAACATCTGAAGTTGTTGGAGATTTAGAAATTTTCTGATATATTTAACACATTTAGCTTTTCAGGAATATCATAGGAATGGAATCTTAATTTTTATCAATCTAGGCCTTGTTAATATCTAAATAAATAAATAAAATAGCGTGTTATTTGTAGCGAACGTCTATAAGTTCTTCTTTTAAAACCTTGCATTTCATAAGAAGTTTCTTATAATTTTTGCGAAATTTAATTTTGCTAGATGATATAGAGATATTACATTTATCGTTTGAAGAACAGCAACACCTGATTGCAAATTAGCATTTTGTTAATTTTTTACGACAGTTGCTATTTGAATTTGTTAGGAATTATAATATTGATTTTCTTTTGTTTAGGAAATATCCACATTTTCTACATTGAGTTAATTAAAAATATATTTAGCGTCTCCTGCACCTAAATATTTAGTTATAAGTGGTTAGATAAGAAATACCCATTCCGATACCTCAGTGGGCGACTTTGATGTTAACAACAGAACTGAGCTAAAGGGAATGAAATTCCAGGCATATCTTAGGAAATCAATTTGGTTACCACTGGAATCATTTGTGATAACAATAACCAAATAAATTGCCAGCTCATTATCTGCTCCTAAAATAGTTTTATTTACCATATTTTCCTGTAATCTCGTTTGCAATTTAATAAGTGACTAACGTAAATATTTATTTTTCGATTGTTATGAATTTTGTGTATTACTTATATAACTATTAAAGTGAATAAAGTAACTGAATTTACTTTTAGACATAAGTGATAAAATTGCCTTCGGTCAATATATCCTTTTTTTTGGAAACGTAGTGGTCCTCTTGCTGTATATAAAAAAATATATTAGTTAGATTAATTTCTGAACGTAACTTATTATACAAATACGAAAAAAATAATAAAAAATCTGTTGCTTCAAGCAACAAAATTATAAGTGTCTATAAACATGTTAACATGTTTAGTTTCAATTTATCCATAGATTTTCTTTCTTGTTGGTCGAGATCCCTTCATTGGAACTCTGAAATCACGACAATTCTGGAAATTAAAAAAAAATATATATTATTTCAAATATACAACTTAAATATAACACGGCAATAATTTAAACAGTGATTTAAAAAAAGCACAACTATAAAACACACAAAAATTTTAAATTCTACAAATTTCGTGAAAATTTTAACTTTTAAATTTATAATAGCTTTTAGTGAACGCTACCAAACATTCTATGAAATTCAGTAAGTTCCTNAAGCGAGATTAAATTCTCTTTCGGTTTACGAGACTCGTCTTAGGGTAGTTTCAAAAAACACGTTTTTCATACGATGGTTTGGTAAAATTAACTTTATTTTCTGTTAATAAACCTTATAAAAATTTCAATATAGGCAATGCTATCAAATACGTGAGTGACCAAGTGGCATCATGAATACATTCTGCAGAAACTTTGCAGATTTTATAGGCTGCCGGTTTTCTTACAAGCTTTGATCTTTAGATATTCTCTATGAATATTCACAATCATATAACTAGTATAATGATGTCATGCGAAACACCTTTGTAGATGGGGCCACGAAATATTTTAAAGTTATATGTTTAAAAGTATTTTTTATTAAATTCATAATTATTTATATGTTTGAAATAAGAATTTGTGTATGAACATTGTCTGTTTCCTTTCTCTAATGGTATGGCCTGGCGAGAGTAAGTAAATTTTTGTGTCTACAGAGCTTACGCAAGATTTCTTTACACACTTTTTCGGATGGAAAACGACATTTTCTTAAAACATGCGTAACTTACCTATATAAATGCTATGTTAAGCAGTATTTCAAAAATTATTCACACCTAACCACAAATTGACATATTTTAAATCATTAGTGGTTTTTTTTTTCCAGATATCTAAACTGGTTTCTGTAAAGTAAGTATTTGTACATGTCGCCGGTCGTGTGAAAGTTTTTGTGTTCTGATTGCAATTTTTCATAACTATAGCATCAAATTGTAATGAGTAATACCCAGGGATGTTTGCGCCTGTAGTGCGTATGGGTATTTCTACATATACGTGTCAATTCTTCACTCGAAATATCCTGAAAACATTTATAATGCAGAAGTTTTATTGGTTTACTAAATTGCAGATTAACCATTGAGCTCCTTGTATACCTTACAGCTGCTTGCTTGGATTTGCTTACAATTCTTACTACGTGTAATTTAACTTCTTCGATATGTATACAATTTTCTCAATAGATTTGTGGATTACCTAAAGCCGTCGTTCTGAGAAAAATTTATCAATAAATAATTCAACTTCAATCAACCATCTGAAGTTGTTGGAGATTTAGAAATTTTCTGATATATTTAACACATTTAGCTTTTCAGGAATATCATAGGAATGGAATCATAATTTTTATCAATCTAGGCCTTGTAAATATCTAAATAAATAAATAAAATAGCGTGTTATTTGTAGCGAACGTCTATAAGTTCTTCTTTTAAAACCTTGCATTTCATAAGAAGTTTCTTATAATTTTTGCGAAATTTAATTTTGCTAGATGATATAGATATTTTACATTTATCGTTTGAAGAACAGCAACACCTAATTGCAAATTAGCATTTTGTTAATTTTTTACGACAGTTGCTCTTTGAATTTTTTAGGAATTATAATATTGATTTTCTTTTGTTTAGGAAATATCCACATTTTCTACATTGAGTTAATTAAAAATATATTTAGCGTCTCCTGCACCTAAATATTTAGTTATAAGTGGTTAGATAAGAAATACCCATTCCGATACCTCAGTGGGCGACTTTGATGTTAACAACAGAACTGAGCTAAAGGGAATGAAATTCCAGGCATATCTTAGGAAATCAATTTGGTTACCACTGGAATCATTTGTGATAACAATAACCAAATAAATTGCCAGCTCATTATCTGCTCCTAAAATAGTTTTATTTACCATATTTTCCTGTAATCTCGTTTGCTATTTAATAAGTGACTAACGTAAATATTTATTTTTCGATTGTTATGAATTTTGTGTATTACTTATATAACTATTAAAGTGAATAAAGTAACTGAATTTACTTTTAGACATAAGTGATAAAATTGCCTTCGGTCAATATATCCTTTTTTTTTGGAAACGTAGTGGTCCTCTTGCTGTATATAAAAAAATATATTAGTTAGATTAATTTCTGAACGTAACTTATTATACAAATACGAAAAAAAAAATAAAAAATCTGTTGCTTTAAGCAACAAAATTATAAGTGTCTATAAACATGTTAACATGTTTAGTTTCAATTTATCCATAGATTTTCTTTCTTGTTGGTCGAGAACCCTTCATTGGAACTCTGAAATCACGACAATTCTGGAAATTTAAAAAAAATATATATTATTTCAAATATACAACTTAAATATAACACGGCAATAATTTAAACAGTGATTTAAAAAAAGCACAACTATAAAACACACAAAAATTTTAAATTCTACAAATTTCGTAAAAATTTTAACTTTTAAATTTATAATAGCTTTTAGTGAACGCTACCAAACATTCTATGAAATTCAGTAAGTTCCTATAAATCTGCGGATTTTTTTTTGTGGCTTGTGTAATAATATCGCGGAGGAAGAAAAAACTTTATTTTCGTTGGTGTGGTGTTTCACTAAAGAAATTTTCTGGCTGGGCATTTTAGAACATTGAAAAAAATTTAATAATATCAGATATCAACTTCATATCAATGTTACATACATAATGAAGTTAAATCGAATATTCAAAGGAAAATCATGCATAAGTATTTAAATTTTCTCTATTGTATTCCTGTTGAAGTATTGGTCTCAGTTACGCGCGATTGTTTCCGACTTTACATGTCAGAAGACTTAGGTGTAACTGTCACAGTAATGATCATTTTCCGTTTACAAAGGCAAAATAAGGCTTTATGTTGCCACGGCACTTTTTGCCCCAAACAATTGAAAATACAATAAATGAGTACGAGTTGCATATTTTATTAGTAAGAAGATCTGTCCCGTTTTGCATTATTACGAACAGCCTTTCTGTATATCACATGTTATTTCTGATAAATGTTTCCTTTAGAAGAATGAATATTTTTAGAACTATATGTCAAACTGCGCTATATTTATAAACATAAAGAGTTTTGCCAAAAAATTATGTTTTTCCGGTCTGAAATATCTCTTGCCATAAACACCTAATGCAGTTTAACTCGAACGTGATTATGCTTGCTCAAAATAATTTTGAAAACACTTAATTAAAATAATATATATTTTCGACAGGCCGCACCATGTTAAAGGGAAAGTTTTCATGCTTGAGCCTACGATATAGCAAATGGGTCTACAAAGAAAAAAGTGTTAAGAGTAGGGCAAAAATATTATCTAATATTGGTTTCTTAAATATTCTACGTTCTAAATCCAACAAAACGAATGCCCTCTCCCTGTTTACTTTAGTATTTCGGGTGTCAATATGTTGGGTACTCAAATTTGGGACATGAAAGGTACTAAGGTAATTTCCGAAATTACTACCTTCGCCCTATCTTTACATCTACTTATAGGCGTTATTTCTTTCTCCATCCCTTATAATATTCCGTTTGCTGTAAGAAGACATTGGAAAGTGCATGGATGCGCCATTTTTTAATCGCTGCAGACTGCTTAGATATTTTGTGAATTAAAATGCGACAGAAAGTCCAATAGCTAATACAAATATAATTTTACTTTTTTTATGACTTTTAAACCTCTAATTTGCGATAACTGAGTTATCAAGGAGCGAGAGCGAGAGAGAGAGAGGGGGAGATAGAGAGAGAGATTGAAAAAAATACACACCCTACAATACTCTTTCGGATTTAATTAAAATTCATAATTAATTGCATACTATCCAATACAACCGAAACTATTTCTTCTCTGTTTCATTAAACAATGAATGGTTGTATTGACATGCTCAATGAGGCCACTGGCATTACATTAAAAATAATGCGGTCCTTTGTGTGGCTTTAGAGTACTTCGTAGAGTAGTGCACGAGTGAAAAGTGGGTTTCAACAAGCAAAATAATAATTTGCATACGATAAAAAATGTATTGAGTTCCCCCACCAAAACTTGAAAAGCAACAAAAATTATTCTATTTGATCTAACAAAATACATACTTGAATAAATAAAGCTCCTATTTTCGGCAGAAAAAAAATTTGACTGCTAACAAAATATTTAGTTAAATCATTTTTGTATATTTGTTTGCACATTCATTTTATTTTCCTTTTTTCTTAAATGCTGTTCGAGAGTTTATTTTTAATATTTGTCACAATTTGGATATTTACAGTAATTGTTAGTGCATTTATTGAGGCTTAACAATGGCATAAACATCCCAATAAAGTTATTTCAACCGAAAATAAAAAATAAAAAAGTAAAGCTGTTAAACTTTTAATGACATTTTATGCTCGTATTTTGAACTTTATGTAATGAAACACATTCCGCTTCTATTAATAGCTATTTTAGCTGAGTTTGCTAGTGCGTAATGCTCTGGCGCAATCGATTAAGTTTCGATTGTCGGTAAGGTAAAGCTTTGACTCTTTGTTTTATACCAACTGACACTTCTTAATGTACGTAGAGACAAACAAGAATTTAGTTGCACCAACCCTAACTAACAGTTATGGACAGCCAAATTACCACCACAAAAATATTTGGTTTCATAAACCAAATATTTTATCTCTCCTGTACAACAATTAATTTATTTGTGTCAAACGAACTTTGTTTGATTCAACAAAAACCTTTTTCTCAGTGTGAAAACAGGGACGTTCTAAACCAGGCACTTTTTTTCTGTTGCAGTTATGGATGCCTGATATACCTCGCGACGCAAATAGCGTGCGGGATGAAGTACCTAGAAGGACTTGAGCTGGTTCACAGAGATCTGGCAGCTCGGTAAGTATCCCGTGTCTGTGTTCCTTGCATAGTAAGTGTACTCCTTCAGGCCTCTCTCCTGCTGAGATCACTTTGGCGTTAATGGTTCCACCTGCCTGGCGCATCTACTGCGTCGCAAAGTCATTGAAATCCAGTTTTTTTTTTATTAAACTAGTAAACGTGCTCCCAGTATGTTTACGGACGAAAACACCCCATACTCCAGACAAATATGGAATGGGACTTTAATGTTACCATTCATTCTGTAAATATTTTGCAGCCCTACAATATAGTTAAAAACTTTTATTTTCAGACTGCCCTATCTTAAAACGTACTAGCCAGATACGAGTGAAATTACGACATGAGCCTTTATTGACCTTTGCTACAGTTTCGTCAATAAAATGACAGGGTCACCGCTGAAAGTCCCATAGGTACACNCTGAGATCACTTTGGCGTTAATGGTTCCACCTGCCTGGCGCATCTATTGCGTCGCAAAGTCATTGAAATCCAGTTTTTTTTTATTAAACTAGTAAACGTGCTCCCAGTATGTTTACGGACGAAAACACCCCATACTCCAGACAAATATGGAATGGGACTTTAATGTTACCATTCATTCTGTAAATATTTTGCAGCCCTACAATATAGTTAAAAACTTTTCTTTTCAGACTGCCCTATCTTAAAACGTACTAGCCAGATACGAGTGAAATTACGATATGAGCCTTTATTGACCTTTGCTACAGTTTCGTCAATAAAATGACAGGGTCACCGCTGAAAGTCTCATAGGTACACGCAGTACTACGAGAAAACCGCACTCCATTTCAGATGCAGTTAGGCGGGCCCCTTAATGTTAGTCACATGGTTCCAGGGTCACATTGGTGAAAGCCAAATACGTTTGAACCATTTTCAGTGGTAACTTAAGCTTGGTTTTGCACTCAAAGCAGACTGCCTAACTTGTCTTCCTGAGCAAAAGTATGGCAGTTAATAAACATACAAGGCTTTCACCGTAAACTAAATGTCGACGCTCCAGTAAAATAGTTACCAGCTAGTTGGCAAATATCGCTAAGCTTCAAAAGCACAACGGATCGTATAACAACAGCAGTGGTCTACAACCATGTTACGGCGATTGTTTCGCTTATTCTGTAGCCCAGCTTTCACGTGGGACGCACAAATGAGGGTACTGTCTCGAGGCCGGGAGCCGGTGCGGTCGAAATGAAATGCGGAAGAGTCCCGAGAAAACTCTCTGCTCAATGACAACGTCCGCCACGTTTCGCCACACGCGAAAATGCTGGCGTCCCCACCGGGAATCGCGCCCGGTTCACCATCCATGGTGGGAGGCGAGTAGTCAGTCTACTATTCCACCGCGGCCCCCACCGGAATCAATAATTTCCTGCACGTGTAATTTCATGTCAGTGTTCACATTTTATCTGGAAACAGAGAGGATATGCGGTTTAGGAACGGTCATGCTTCTTTATCGCAGTTTCGAACACGGCAGGAGATCTTCAAAAATGACACCGTGCCCTTTTTTTTACAATAAGTAGCCAGCTCACAATTTTAAACAAGTTTGTATGACAATTGATTTTATTAAAACTACTTTAATGTAATATCTAATAACTTGTGTATTGATGAACGTAGTTCTTAAAATCACTGTGTGATTCTCGGCTATACGATTCCTTACCAGACCCCTATTTGGATATACATATTATATATCCTGCTTCATAAAAATTTGGTGGGTACACAGAAAAAAGTTCAAACTCACAACGAAAAATTTAACTTTATTATGAATTACGTAAAAAATTGTTGCGATAGTGTCTAGTGCCCTCTATGTGGGTAGTCTGTAATTTCTCATTAAATTTTCTCTACTAATTACATAAGCACATATTTTTTAACTTATTAACTTTAGTCTCTGATGTATTTCTAAAGAAACATGAACTGTAAAATGTGTTTAGAAGTATAAGAACCACACCATTAAACACTCCTGTTCAACGACAAAATAACCAAGTAAGACAACAGTAGTATAAATATCTTCGTTGTGGCATATGCATCATTCATCCGGAACTAGGAGCCGTCCGCCATCTTGGATGACGTCACGGAATGTTTTCTTTTTCCCCTCAAATTTCCGTTTTACCCTCGAAATTTTTCTTTTTCCCTTAAAATGTTCCGTTTTTCCCTCATAAAATCACCGAGTCACCATTTGCAAAAACTAGCCCCCGAAAGGCAATTTTAGAGCCATTGAAGAAATTTGGGGGGCTTTCTGAGGATCAGTGGACCTCCGCCCCCCCCCCAATACGTAACCAAGCTCACCTCACCTCACCACACTCTCTCATAATCATAAAAAAAAAAAGAAAAATAAAAAACCTAAAGCAATTGAAATTCTTGGAACATCATAATGTTAATCAAACACTCCGCCGCTCGCCATAAACTACACACCCTTCATCTCAACAACCAACCCCAAATCATAAAAAACTATAAAAATTACAAAAAATATAACAAAATTTTAAAAATAAAGNATTACAAAAAATATAACAAAATTTTAAAAATAAAGAAATGTATCATGTTACCCTTCCCTTACCCCTCGCTCATATCAACACCCGCACCTTACCACCTCTCATAATCCACCCACTACCAGTTATTATAAAAAATCGGAAAAAATAAAACAATTCTAAAATTCGAGGAGCATATAACGTTTGCTTCACACTCACCCCACCACTCTAACCAAGTCACCCCCTCTTCGTCAACACTCTCCTCGGTCATAAAAATTCTATAATACTCGCAAAAAATTTAAAAAATGATTTAATTAATNCCTCTTCGTCAACACTCTCCTCGGTCATAAAAATTCTATAATACTCGCAAAAAATTTAAAAAATGATTTAATTAATTGACGTACATATAACGTTACTTACTCCGACCCCCCTGTTGGATGCTGGTGATGTTGACCTTGANCGACGTACATATAACGTTACTTACTCCGACCCCCCTGTTGGATGCTGGTGATGTTGACCTTGACCCATGATCTTGACATTTACCCCGTGCCCATGACCTTGAACAGAACAATATCACATAAACTAAAAACGTGAAAAAANGCCATGATCTTGACATTTACCCCGTGCCCATGACCTTGAACAGAACAATATCACATAAACTAAAAACGTGAAAAAAAATTTAAAAGAAATTTTAAAACTTATAAAAGACATTAAAATTAACTCTATAATTTATGAAAAAACATTTTTAAATTATTAAAAAACTCGTTTCCAGAGAATCACCCAGCACCATGGTTAGTATACGACTTGCGATCCTCCAATCAATCACATTGGTAAATTATTCGGCACGCCTGTACTGATTACTCACCTTCGTTAGACCCCCTTACCACCTCTCGCCAATCCGACATTCATTCCATCATACGCAACCATCTTGTATTTTTTTTGTCATTTCTGTTCATTTTCAACATTTAGGTGATATTAATGCATTAATTAACGATTTAATGTTATTTTAGTTTGCCATTTGTTTAATTTGTTGGACTTTGTCTCCCACCTTAGTTTACTGGATTCTTGATTTTTTTTTTCGTTGGTAATTTCTTTATCTGTAGGTGGTCATCTCGTATTAAATTTTAAAGCATAGGTGGCACTAGTGTATTATTAATCGATTTAGGCACCAGGTGGCAGACATTTTTTTTTTGTTTTTAAATTATATGTGGTGCTGTCTGCATCCGCCATATTGGTTTCTATTTCCATCACCTAGTTGGTGCTAATTTCTCAATTTAGCCACCAGGCTAGATGCCAAAACAATCATTCTCTCATGCTGTGTCATGTCATATTCTCCATCTTTTATTTTGTTTTTTTTTTAGTTACCTTCCTATCGTTCTCTATCATTCGTTGATTTCGTCACCACGATTTAGTCACCTGTGCTCCACCCACCATCATACATTGTATTCATGCCCCATCATTCCNCTTCGTTAGACCCCCTTACCACCTCTCGCCAATCCGACATTCATTCCATCATACGCAACCATCTTGTATTTTTTTTGTCATTTCTGTTCATTTTCAACATTTAGGTGATATTAATGCATTAATTAACGATTTAATGTTATTTTAGTTTGCCATTTGTTTAATTTGTTGGACTTTGTCTCCCACCTTAGTTTACTGGATTCTTGATTTTTTTTTTCGTTGGTAATTTCTTTATCTGTAGGTGGTCATCTCGTATTAAATTTTAAAGCATAGGTGGCACTAGTGTATTATTAATCGATTTAGGCACCAGGTGGCAGACATTTTTTTTTTGTTTTTAAATTATATGTGGTGCTGTCTGCATCCGCCATATTGGTTTCTATTTCCATCACCTAGTTGGTGCTAATTTCTCAATTTAGCCACCAGGCTAGCTGCCAAAACAATCATTCTCTCATGCTCTGTCATGTCATATTCTCCATCTTTTATTTTGTTTTTTTTTAGTTACCTTCCTATCGTTCTCTATCATTCCTTGTTGATTTCGTCACCACGATTTAGTCACCTGTGCTCCACCCACCATCATACATTGTATTCATGCCCCATCATTCCACATAGGTTTAGAACCTACTAATTTCTCGGTACCCTGGTACCCGCCATCTTGGATTAAACCACTTCCACAAAATTCAATTACTTCATATGACCTTGATCTATAGTCATCTAAATCTTCCATTTCGTTTGTCATTTGTGTTTCCTATAAAAATAACTGGAGGTGTATTGTAGCAGGGCCAGTCATGCATACGTCATTTACGACCTCTCTTCAACATGTGCTGCACTGAAGCAGATCAGGTCAGGCCCAACTCGACCTTCGCCCTCCTCTCTCCATGTCTCAGAGTCAAAATTTTACTTCTTCAACAGCATAAGTCTGTTGCGTTCAACTTGCTTAGAATGTATTACATTATTATTCCACTAAAAGTTTTATGCATGTCATTTCAACATATACCTCTCTTACTATATAATTTATTGTACACATCCAATCATAGGCCATTACAGAAAATATATAAGTACTAGCATTATATTTTGCCCATATCATTTCATTTATTTTTAATATCATGCTCATTTACAGTACCGACATGTAACGGCAGATATGAAAACAAATGCGATCATATTCCATATATCAGGAAAGCAGGCAGGATACAACACTAATGAGAAATAAAACATATTTTCATTGAAATAATATATATATATATATATAAATAATTCAGACTTAAAACATTAAAAAAAACAGAATCCCCAAAGTTTCCATACCATACATGTAGTGTCTCTACAACAGCATGCTCTTTTCACGTAATGAATATAATATGTTTATACATAGTTTAAGAAATTCTATGCTAGCAAGCGTCCAACCAGAAACCTTGGCCATATATTCTTCATCTTCACGACAGTGTTTTTCTTTCAGGGCCTCTACGGCCCCTGGGATGCCATCAACACTGTACACTCTACAGTGCTGCATTCGTAGTCTTAAACGTTCGGAGACTTATGGCTTCATCCAAAGGCTGAAACTTTTAATAGGTACAATCCAGCCAAGCATTATATTTTATGGGAACATTCTTCAACTTCACTTGTTTATTGTTTAATTTTCATGTGCTTAATGTGGTCTAGGTATGTACAAATGTCTTTCGTACCTACAAAGTTATTTCCAATCACATAATCCTTTTAAGTACACTTGAATGCTGACTGTTTCAGGTTGAATCCATTTGATGTGGTTTCACCAACTGCTAGTACAGGTCGTTTATTAGCTGTGTGAACTTTACCTATGTAGTTCTTCTTATGTCTCTTAAACTTGTCACTACTCTTGAACAGATGTATGCACTTACCGCATCGTTGCATAGCACAAGAAGGGCCCTTCACACAAGAAGTTTTTTCATACCTCCTTGCACTTTGGCTGTAGGCAAATATCTTGTCGCAGTAACAGCAGCCAGGTCTTTACAAAGTCATCAATAACAACACTGCTGTAGATGTTCCATTCGAATAAGTCGATTTTGCTGTCGGTGTCACGCCTGCAGAAGTTGATGGCACTGATGGTGCCATTCATAAAAAGACGATGGAGATTTTTCTGACGCAGGTGTCCCATCTGAAGAAGTATATAGTACTGTACCATCCTCAGACGTTGATGGACAAGTATTCCTTGGCTCCATAATATATTCAAATTGCTTACGCGTGCTGAGACGAAGTGTCTTTCACGACTGCCGATTTCAAACTACGCTTCCTAACTAGCACTCAGCTGCTTATATACCCAGTTGTCAAGTCACCGAGCATGGCAGCCGTTGCTGAAGATCTTTCCACAGTAGCAACACTGTTTTCCATGTAATGTTTCAGCTGTGTGAGTAAGTACATTCATAGATGGAAGCTCTACAGTTGACTTCGTACAATCATTGGCTTGCCCCATATACACGAAAAAAAACTAAGTCCTTTCTATGGTGGCAACATGCGTACCTACTTGGCCTATCTATTGCTCTACATTCTTTCTGGCACATTTCATCAGTGAGATTAAAAACATTTTATACCTGCATTCAACAAGACATTTTATCTAGATTCTTGATAACATTTCCATGCAGTTATATCTTCAACAGTTTCTTTCAGATAAGTTCTTCGCTCAGCTTAAACTCATGACCGCAATTAAAGCAGATAACTGACTACTGCCAGACGTACCCCTCACAACGCTGACTCCTAAATTACCCCTAAGTGAACCCTTAATGGCCCCTGAATTAAACATAATGACCCCTAAATTACACATAATACCCCTAAATGACCCATACTGCATCACAAATTACCACTATTAACACCTTCTGCTCCACAAATTATCCCTAAATTACCCATTCTGCTCTGCAAATAACCCCTAAATGAACCCTCCTTCTCTGCAAATGTACCGATAACAATCCCTCTTGCTCTGCAAATTATCCCTAAATGAACCTTCCTACTATGCAAATAACCCTTAAATAACCCTTCTGCTTCGCAAATGAGCCCTCCTGCTTCGCAACTGACCAATCACACAATCTAGGCTTCGCATTTATGTAGTGGTTTGCTCGTTTTTTATGTAATAATTCTCTGTAGTCAGGTAGATGGAAATCAGAAATTATCTATTTACCAATTGGGTTCAGCCCATTTGTTCTCAGCTTTAGATGATTTTCCTCTAATAAGGGTCCAACCCGAACCCTTGCAAACAGTTTCTTCTTCCTCTTGGCATACCTTGTGTATACTATCGTCAAAAGTGCTTTGCATATTATAATATCTACATTATAAACACAGCTACATTTGAGGAATTTAAAGCTCTAGTACAATATTCGTCATCGTGGCTCTCTGGTTTCGTATAGCTACAATCCAGCCACATATTATACAGGTTGAGTAAAAAATAATACCCCAAATTTCATGGTCTAACATATCAAAACCGAACAACCTACAACCTTGATTGACCAATCAAATGAACAGTGGAACCGTGAAGATTGATTTCCATTAATTCATAAATGTTCAATGTAACCACCCTGAGCGGCCCGAACGACATCTACGCGATAATCAAACACGTTCTACACTCTTGTCAGCATGTCCAGTGTTACGGTTTGGATGGTGTTCGTAACTCTAGGTTTGAGGTTGTGAGGGGGAAACGAGCTCGCGTTTGACACGTCAATACGAAGGGGACGGTCTGATGTTTCCTTTATGTGCCCAGAACGATGTAGACTATGCCCTCATGTCTAAGCTGGTTTTCAGCAACAAGGCGACGTTCCATACAAATTGTAAGGTGCACCGGCACAACGTGCGGATATGGGGCCAGGAGCCTCTACAGGAAACCGCCGAACACGAGCGCGCTTCCCCCAAGATGAACGTGTTTTGCGCTGTATTCAAAGACACCATTTTCGGCCCTTTCTTTTTTCACGAGCGCTCTGATACTGGAATCCCTTATTTGGACATGCTTACAGAGTGGTTGTTTTCTCAGTTAGAAGAGGCGGGGGGGACTTCATTTTCCAGCAGGATGGTGCACCACCTCATTGGCACCTAGCTGTTCACGGATCCTTTTACGAGAACGTTGCTGTAACGCTGGATTGGTCGAGAATCAGTTGGCGACAAGGCTCTTCATCACAATTCAATAGGGGTACATAAAGGATCAAGTGTTTCGTCCAACATTAACGGCTGACATTGACAACCTCAAAACGAGGATTACGGACGCCATCCAAACCGCAACACCAGACATGCTGACAAGAGTGTGGAACAAGTTTGATTATCGCGTAGATGTTGTTCGGGCCGCTCATAGTGGTCACATTGAACATTTATGAAGATATGGTAAACAAACTTCACAGTTTCACTCTTAATTTGATTGGTCAACCAAGGTTGTGGGTTGTTTGGATTTGGTATTATAGACCTTACAATTTGGGGTATTCTTTTATACTCATTCTGTATTATACATAGCCATATTTTTCCACTTCATTGATAAGTTGGTTTATAACATTGGATTTCATAAAATACACGGAAGAGCAGGTATATTTCAATGTAATTGACATTTTCTATTAAATATAACATTTAAGAGGATTTCTGAATGCACGTTGCTTCAGGAAAATACCATTAACATTAGGCTTCAGCTCGCAGAGCACTGGCGTAGATTGCGTTGTACAATCTGGTGACATTGATGCAGGTTGTGGCTCCATGCTTGTTGAGGTCGAAGGTAGGCCTTCTGATTCACAATTCATCTTTGTTGTATGAGGAGAGAGCCCTTCCTCATCGATGGCTTCAGAAAGAAAATTGCTTTTTTTGTATTTATAATCTAGTCTGTTTACAGTAAAGAGCCCGGCTTCTGTTCACAGAAAGCATTCTGTCGTACATTTTAAATGTAAAAAATATGGTAGCGCTCTGAGAAAAATCAGATATTTGACCACTCCAGGTCAACAATCAGACACCTCTATAACAAAATAAAATATATATTTCTTTAATGCTTATATATACATAGAAATATTAAATATTTTTTATTTAATCTATACAAAATTTTGTATATTTATATTACATATTTCTATGTTCGTGCCTATATCTGCATGTTTTCTGAAGCGATCTTCAGCCAAGGGTCTTCTTTAATATTAGCTTTATAGAATATGTCAATTACACCGAAATATGGTTGCTCGTTCTTGTCAATTATGGGCCTAATATAATAAACGAACTTATCGATGAGATGGAAAAATATGGCAGTGTAAAGTATAATGTGTTGTTGGATTGTAACTATACAAAGTTAGATCCCCGCGATTACGAATATTGTACTAGAGCCATCAGTATCTCGAATGTAGCTATGTGTATAACGTAGACATAATAGCAAGCACTGTCCACGATATTATACACAAGTTATGCGAACAGGAAGAAGAAATGGTTTCCAATGGTTGGGGTTGGACCCTGGTTTCAGTAAATCATCTAGTTCTGAGAGCGAGTGCGCTCAATCCACTTGGTAAATAGGCACTTACTTATTTCCTTCTACCTGACTAGAGAGATTGACAACATACAAAACCAGCAAACTACTACATGGAAACGAAACCTGGATTTTGTGAGGGGTCAGTTCCGGAGCAGAAGAAGTCATTTAGAGGTAAATTGCGGAGCAGAAGGGGTATTTAGGGGTCATTTGTGGAGTAGGAGGGGTAATCCGTTTAGCAGAACGGCTCATTTGGGTTATTTTCTGAGCAGAAGAGGTAATTTAGGGGTCTTTTGCGGAGCAGGCGGAGTCATTTAGAGGTCATTAGCAGAGCAGAATGGGTCAATTAGGGGTCATTAGTAGTGAATATGCGTCATATAGGGTTCATTTGCGGATCATAAGGTGTCATGTGCGAAGCAGAAGGGGTCAGTCAAGTGAGGGATCTCTCTTGTAAGGGGTAGGCCTGGCAGTAGTATGTTGTCTGCTGAGTTGAAACTTAGTGTAGAGCTTGTCTGGTAAAAACTGTTGAAGATATAACTGCATAGTAATGTGATCAAGGAACTAGATAAAATGCCTGCTTGAATGGAGGCATAGAAATGCAAAAATCTCACTCATGAAATGTGTTTGTGAGAATATACACTGAGGAGCCAAAAAAAATGGTACAGGCGTGCGTATGCAAATAACAGAGGTATGGAACCAATCAGAGTAACGCGATGCGGTTGGCAGCGCCTATATAAGACAACAAGCGTCGGGTAACGTTGCCAGATCGGTTACTGCTGCTACATGACAGGTTATCAAAATTTAAGTGAGTTTGAACGTGGTGTTATATTCGGCGCACGAGAGAATGGCCATAGCATCTCCGAGGTAGCGATAAAATTTGGATTTTCGCATACGACCATTTCACAGGTGTACCGTGACTATCGGGAATCCGGTAAAACATCAAATCTTCAACATCGCTGCGGCCGGAAAAAGATCGCGAACGAATGGGACAAACGACGACTGACGAGAATCATTAAACGTGACAGACGTGCAACCCTTTCACAAATTGGCGCAGATTTCAATGCCTCCTGCATACCTTAAGACATTAGTCGAGTCCATGCCACGTCGTCTTGCTAGCGGGGGCCCTACATGATATTAGGCAGGTGTACCAGTTTTTTTTTTTTTGGCTCTTCAGTGTATACATATATAGAGCATTAGGTAGGCCAAGTAGCTACACATGTTGTCACTGTGGAAAGGACTTCAGTTTTTTTTCATGAAGATAGCTAAAGCCAAAGATTTTACGAAGTCTACTGTAGAGCTTACCTCTATGATTGTACCTTCTCCCACTGCTAAAAAATTTCATGGCAAACAGTGTTTCTACTGTGTAAAGATTTTCAGCAAAGGCTACCATGCTCGTCGACATGAAAAAAGCCATTGTTTAAAAGGACCGACCTCCTAATCACTATCACGTATCAACTGTGGTACGGAATTAGGTATAAGCAATAATTTATGGACACACTAGAATGCATAAAGGTATCATGCCTTTGCTTAACTCGAGACAGCATGTGTTGAATTCGTAACCTCCTGTTAATACGCTACATAATGTGTTCGCAGACGACGAGAGAACTCGCACAAAAAGCATCACGACAGTGGGTATATGCAGTTTACGCAAGGTGATACAATGAAGGACGACATCAAGAACTGCAAGGATTCGTTTTTTTAGAGCCAGCAAGTGCTGCTATCAATACCTCTTGCTGCATCTGTGGGTACTGATTAATCAGGCGATTATGACGAGACAGTTAATCTCAATGACGGGATGAGGCACCTACGAGGCATGGTAGAGTGGGTGAATGGTGAGTGGTACGATCTATGGCGAGTTAAATGGGCGGAGGGGGTGCTAGGGTCGGGTGGTGGTTTGATGGCTTGCGTGGATGATGATGGCGTCTGAGCTATGGTAAGTAAATGGCGGGGGAAGTGGAGCGACGAGACATGTGATAGCCTGGGACATGGGTGGGAGTGGGATGTATGTGTGTTATGTAAAGTCAATAATTGGCTATGTGGGTCGGAAAATTTATCGGCTATATAGCCAATGAAATATGTAGGTGGGGATTCAGTCAGCTGCTGATTGTCGTACAAGTGTGTGGCTGTACTCTGCCATCTTCACAAGAATGGAGCCTCCAGTGTAACACATATCCAACTTGGTTTGTTGTAATAGGTACGTAATATTTTCCTCTGTTATTTTTTTTTATTTTTAAAGATATTTCACCAAATTTTCCTGAATTTTTCTAATTTAAGGTCAATCGAGTCGAGGTTACGGCCTATAACATTTAACATGGGTGCCGGAGTAAGTCAAATAATATGTTCAACAAATTTTTTTAACTTGTTAATTTTTTTACATTTTTTCTCGTTTTTTGAGTTAACGTTATTGAGATCAGGGTCAAGGCCACAGGCTCCAATATGGGTGTCGGATTTAGTGATATGATATGTTCCTAAACTACTATTGGTTTCTTTCGTTTTTACAATTAATTTTTTCATTTTTAGTTTTTAATGTTATTTAGGTTAAGGCGAATGTCGCCAACAACCAACATGGTGGTCATTAATGTGAGAGATTCATTAATTTGCATAATAAATTTCTTCTTCTATTTTTCTCGATTTCTTATGATTGGAAGGTGCATAGGTACGGGTAGAGATTAATGGTTAGGGTGATCGTGTTGAGAGGGAAGGAGGATGGTGTAGCATTATCTGTTCTATGATGTATACAATTTTTTTCAATTTTTCTCGATTTTATAAAAATATATCAGTTGTTTGGGGGAAGAGGGTGTGAGGCGAGGATGGCGGGATAAGTGTAATGTTAACATTACAAGTTCTTCGATTTTTAGAATCAATTTTTCTATTCTTTTTGTGATCATTCTACAATTTTTGTGACTGGGTGGATAGTGGTGGGGGGTGGGGGGTTTGTTAGGTTGGTTGGGTAGATGTGAGTTTAACGTTATGTGTTCCTCGATTTTTAGAATAATTTAAATTTTTCTTCATTATTTAATAATAGCTGGTGAATGGCGGAGAAGAGGTGGTGAGGTGAGGAGGGTGGTATGAGCAATGCGTAGGGGAGTGTAATTTTAAAAATTCTTCAATTTTTTTATTTTTATTTTTTATTTTTGTCAATCTTTTATAANGGGGGGGGGGGGTCGAGGTAGAAGGTTTTGGATGTGGTAGGTGCAAGATGTTTGTTGGGGGAGGAGGCCATGTCTTTGATCGTACCTGTTCCGCTGGACCTGGCTCAGAGGATCAAAACCTCTTTTACTGAACTGATGATTAAGTAGCTCATTCTACTAAGGGCTTCGAATCCTCTTGCTTGCCTGACTACTATTCGGCTTTTATTTAGAGATGCTTCAGATCCGCTTTCCTACTTTTTCCATTCTTAAATATTTTTTGTTGAAAAAAGGTAATTTTTTGGTAAAATAATTGATTTCAGGTTGGGTTTTGGGGTAAAACAAGTGATTTTGACGGAAAATATGGCCGCCAGCTGACCGGAATGAGAGAGAAGGAGATGACGTCATTTAATATGGTGGACGGCTCCTGGCTCCTGATGCATGATGCATGTGCCAGAACGAAGATAACTATACTACTGACAACACATGCAAAATACGTATAACTCTATAAAAACTTTATTGTTCACTTTGCTTTATTATTTTTACATATGTTTGTATAATATATTTTATGGGTGCAGACATATTTTTTGTGGCAGTCAATTAACTTAAAACATACGTTTGACCGTCCTGGTGTAGTGGTTAGACCACTCGCCTACCACCTAGGCAAACTGGGTTCGATTCCTGGCAATCGTACCGGACGATGTCGCTGATCAGCGAGTTTTCTCGGGGATCTTTCGTTTCTCTCACCTTTGCATTCCGGTGCTGCTCCATACTCACCTCGTTTCACCATTGTCGACTCTCAGGACCTCAATGTTAAGAGCGGCCCAAATCTCTCCACTCTCCCCCTAAATCATACTTAATTATTTAAAAGAATACCTTCTTGTACGTATGGTGATATCTTCATCCTAATTTCGAAATTATAATTTATTACTAATGCTGCAGACATAAACGAATAGTTGTAATGTTTTACTACATTTGTAGTTTTACAGGAATTTTTCCAATATCCATATACAATAAATACTATAAATTCGGCACAGATCCTCTTGAAATAAATAAGACCAGTAGACTGTAATTATATAAGTTGTCGTATTGTTTCATTCCAAACATAAATGCTTATGTTTATACTGGAGAAATTTGTGTGTACTTATTATCATTATTACTTAATAGTTATGAGTTTGGTAGAAAATTTATTTGGAAATTGCTACATATATAATTCTTAATTTGGCGTTAAGTTAAAACAGTTTTTTCACGTAAGGTTTTACTTAGATCACTTTTCTGCAGTGAAAATATTTCGAATTTCTATTGCAAATTTCAAATATTTATTAAATTATAATTGTTTGCTTTAAACAGATTAGAGAGATATAATTTAAGGTAAAATATGTCTTTTAAGATCTATGAGTTATTAAAGCGTTATCTTTCATCGAAAAAAAAGCTATTGTACGGCACGTTATATGTGGCACATTTAGAGCAGAAAAAAATTATATTGTACATTTTATTGTAGAATATTTGGTCAACACTGTACATATTAAATAATCGTCATTCAAAATGAACTGGGATAATACATATGTGTATTTGTGTCTTGCAGGAACTGTGTACTAGGGAAAAACTATCATCTGAAGATATCAGACCACGCCATGTACTGCAGCCGATACGATTCTGACTATTACGTCAGCGACACGAAAGCTAAACTGCCCATTAGATGGATGGCTTGGGAGTCTCTCTTGCTGGTGAGTTCGCGGCAGCGGTTTTCCTTACATGATGACCATCACAACTTCCCCTCCAAAACTTTATCATTCTCCTTCCTGCACGTTACGAGGAAGAGGTAGGGATGGAAAGCATTGATTCCACACAGTAATCTTCATTGGATCAGGAAAAAATTTGTCAACTGCACTTTCGCCTTCCAGAGAGGTATAGGTGTAATCACAAATTAACAACATGGATATTTGGTTATTTATGAACATGTAATTGTGAAAAATATATACTTTATCTTTTTTTTTGTTTGCGATGCCACTATTTGTTTTAAGTAAAATACTGATATTTTAAGCATATATACAAGATGATAACATTACAACCTGCATTGATCATTCCCCATACCATTACAACCAAATATTCACTTCTTACAAGATAACAATGTCACTGTACACCCTTTTACATTGCACGCCAAGACCCTTGACTTTAGATATGAGTTTCTCCCAACCAAACAAAATGTGACCAATAATTTCACTAAAAATTCCGCTCTTCTCCTCCGTCGTCTACATAAAACATCCTTCAGTGCACTCTAGCAATGAGCCAAGAATGTTCCCCTCAACTAACACCAGAAATTTAAGCATTGCTCCATTGCATTCACTCTATACATCCACAAACACAATAAGCCTTCGTCACAAGTTTATTGGTGAGCTTTTCTTAACTGTGTATGTAAACGAAAAAAAAGGTATCATGTTAAGGAATTGTAGTGTCTTTAAATTGTTAACGTCAGATCATTTATTCATGTTTGTCCCTTTTTTTAGTAAAATCCTTATACCTTTCAGGGGCTATGCTTAGTTAAAATATGTGTAAGGCAAAATATTCATAATATAAATATTTTATTTCCAATGACAGGTGAAGAGAAAATCATTTCACCAAGTGTACTTCTAATAAGCGGTTTATTGCTAGTCATGTAAGAATATGCTTAATAACTCTCTGGCATTTCCTGTTTTGGTGTTGCTTTTTATGAATAAGTTTAGTGTGAACGTTTTATTTAATACCACATTCTGACATGTTCAGTACTCATTTTTATTAGAAACGCAACAAACCAGGAAAACAGAGGATTTTTCCTGGGGAAAAAATGTTGCTATAATTTGAGCAAAATAAATATTTTAAAACGGTAATGAACTGAAAATTTTACTCTTACACAATATTGTGATTCAAGTCTAAATAAGTTACAAAATATGTAGATTCCGCTGGTTTTTGGTGGCAGGTCAGGTTTTTATTTTAGATCATCGAGGAATGGGAATACTTTGTTTTCCACAATTAATTGGCATCTCCTACATTAGTATGAGATTAAAGAATTCGGATGGTTTAACACTGTTAACGAAGATGTAGATCTTCATCTGACAGTATTTATAACCTGATTATGTTTTTATCTTATAACTGTTTTCTTTGAACATTATGTTTATCAATAAACATATTATTTTAGTGTGGAATCCATTATGCTCAAAACTATCACATTAATATTTCTGACGAAAATATTAAGTAAAATATTTACATCTGACTCATAGTAAGAACTAGTAAAAACATAGATTTTATGTTATTGTTCTTTACAACGTATTAAACTGATTTATATTGACATTTTTAAATTATATTTGTAGGCAAAATATATGCATTAGTAGGAAATACTTAAAATCAAAATCGCCACTTTATCCGGTTAAGCTTCTGGAGAGTTTGACAAGAGGTTAGTGGATTTCAGAGAACGGTATTATACGAAAAACAGTTTATTCCCATGAAAAGTACGACTGTGAAGAGACTTCGATCGTCTAACTGCTGCTGATTGTAGACGTAATAATGTATTCATAAAGATACGGACGTACTGACATTTCCCATGACATAACATTTTCGTTCTCTTTTTACATAGCACCCGTATTGCGCTCAAGAGGAGCAAGGTGTACACGCAAAGTCGTTCAGTGTTGTGTTTCTTTGTTTTGCACAAATAGAATGAATGGAGATTATCGTGCCGCATCACGGAGAAGTTCTACGGGTCTGCATAAATATAATTAATAGAACCTGGAATGCAGTCATAATGCTAGCGATATCCTTGACGACATACTCATGGCATAGGACAACGCTATGCGCTTAACAAAGAGAAAATCTCTACCGTAGTCGGATAAAATACGTGACGTCTGTAATAATAAAATGCCTTTTATGAATTTCGTGATTTTAATTAGTACTTATTTTCACTTTTTTGGAATGTGCTTTAGTTTTATCTGCATGTTAGAGAAAATTATATATTGGTTAATATGAGAACATGATAGTAATGAGTTTTGCTGCAGTTATANACATGATAGTAATGAGTTTTGCTGCAGTTATACATAAATAAAAAATAGCAATCACTTACCACATTTCAACTATAAGGAATAAAGGGGTATTCGAAATCGTGTCATATTTCTAAAATAAGACAAACGTGAATATGAAGAATGCCAAATCCCACAATCAAGTTTGTCTTACGCGATTACTGTTTGTACTCAATTATTTGATTGGCAACGTCCAGTATAAAATCAAAAAATATTTCATTAAGTTACGATTATGTGATTCAGCTTCTTATGCCGTTTCTTCTAGCAAAAAATAATTTGAGTCTAAAAAGAAACTGGCATAAAATGTGCGCGGAAACACATTTGTGGACCGGATGGTCCAAGCAAAATAGTGCAGAGGTAACAGATTGGACTCGCATTCCGCAGGACCTGGGATCTGTTCGCGTTCCGGTCATCCCGACCCCGGTT
>NQII01002603.1:325915-338308 GCA_002778355.1 Clitarchus hookeri | reverse complement strand
TATATATATATATAAGCTAAAAATCTAACATTGTGTTTAAGTTACATCTATATGGCACAAGGTCTAAAGTTAAAAACCTTTACTATTACAATATAAAAGTTTTTTTTAAATTAATTTTTTCCGTGAAATCGATATTGATGGTATGCTACAATGACGTTGGATACTTGTTTTAACCAGTAAAAATATTTATAAAATAAAAAATTACGTTGCGTACCGTAGGCACAGAGTATTTAGGAATACAGAGGCGAAATAGCCCAGCCGCGCACGCCAGCAAAATGGCGTCACTTGTTAGCATAAATGTTGGAACGGCGTTCGCCAATNATTTTTTTTGGCCAATCAAAGAAGCTGGACGACCCTACAGCGCTTTGGACTGTATCTTGTCTCGAATTCTTTTCGCGAAATATCGCTGCCCTTACTAGTACGAAATATTTATCGTGCAAAATATTATCACATTAAGTGCGCACGAATGCGATGCGTTGGCTTTTCTGGTGTAATTTTCTAGTCCCGGCCAAGCTTTGTT
Source organism: Clitarchus hookeri (assembly GCA_002778355.1). NCBI lineage: Eukaryota > Metazoa > Arthropoda > Insecta > Phasmatodea > Phasmatidae > Clitarchus > Clitarchus hookeri. Next base: position 337,788 of record NQII01002603.1, on the reverse strand, counting down.
TGCGAGAGGCGGAGGAATATCACGGAAGTAGAACTTCACCAGGGCCTTCAGAAAAGTCGGACGTTTCCGTGAACGGGATATAGAAACGTAACGGCGTTTTGTTTGGTATCGAGTAATCATTTCTAGGGGGGAACCCCTTCTACCGCGCTTTGATTTCGAGAACGGCAGGACGACGAGGCATCGATCACCGCGAAGCGCGAGTACATTCTCGACATAAATCCTCTCCTCGGAGCCGCTCGGGGTTGAAACAACCGGAGCTAAAAGTGAAACGCGGACGTGTATGCGTGTTCGTTTTGTTTTTCCCACCCCTCTCCCCCCCTCCCTCTACCAGGTGACGGGTGCTGCTACCCGCCCCCCTATCGCACCGACCTAAATACAATCCCCTTTCCCATCGTCAACGGCAGGGCAGCAAACATCACGCCAGGGATATGACGTCATTGGCGATGATGGACGCACGAATAGCGAGGCGCACTGGCGCTCGAGGCTGTTCAGGTGTTCGAAATTATTTTATACACTTTGAAAGTTATTTCACAATTTGTGATGTAACAGTCTGATAAAAAGTACAAAAAAAAGTGTAGAATCGATATTTCAAAAGAAAATTAATGAGATTTAGGTTATGTTACGTTCATATCTTCTGGTAAAGTATAATATCACGATGATGTGTGTGTATACNTAGAACGTGTTTAGTTATTTTCAAAATTTGCCCTTTATCACAAGCGTTATATACGTCTGTCAACATGGAAGTATTTTATTTTCTGTTCAATTGCAGTATTGCAGTTGTTTGATCCATAAATTATAATAATAATTTTATATTTAATATTTATAAAAACAGCTAGAAATAACGTGTGTTGGTAGCGCCTGGTGAGAAATAGTTCTCGTGCGAAATATCATTACAACTGAGTGCGCGCAAATTCGGTACGTTGTCCTTTTAGGGAAATTTTCTAGACTCAAGTATCCTAAGATTGCACGTGGGAGGAGGAATACCGTGGAGTTAGAACCTTAGCGGCCTTCAGAACAGTATGAAGTGACCGTGGATGGATTATAATTTTTAAGTACCTGAGAAACTAGAGCTGTAGAACTGAGAGCGTGGCGTTTCCCAAAGAAACACAGAAAATTAACAAGCATAAAATAAATTAATCACAAGCAAAAAAAAATCACTTCTAAAAAAGCGCCAGGCTCACGAAGAATTTATAAATACATAAACTACAAATACCAGCGTAATTTTCGTAGAACGTCACAAGAAGGAGAAACGTAATATTAAATTTATGAATACTTATTACTGCTATCAGAAAGCACAACAAATATATTTTTCTCCAAAAACCTCCGCTTCACGGATGGTGATTTTAACTTGCTCAGAAATATTCCCGGTGAACAATGGCACTCGAACGAAAAAAGACCACTGGGTAAAGGCAAGGGGCAGCGTGAAATTATTAAAATTTTAACTCGCGTGAATCTTGAGTCCTGAAGTAAAGTATAAGTAATGAAAGTCCTCAGAAAGCCGGGTATTACGTATCGTGATAGAGCAGTAACTACAACCACGGGATTCATGCAGACAGAGGAAAAAACTTAAAATAAAACGCGACGAGAAACGGAAGATAGGTGTCTTAACATAGTATATTAGGTTCTCGTACTCGCAAGACAACAACATACGTAATTTCCGAAACTGGAACATTTCCCCCAAGAACGTGACCTCTGGCCTGCCTTGATCGGCTCGCAGACTAATTTACGATATGTGGCCCCAACGTCGAAGTTAAGGCGCCCGTCTACCTGGAACTTTTTCCCACGTTTAGGCCGAGAAGCGCGGGAGCGATAAGGGCGACACTGCCACGCGCATCAAGTACGCCATCGCCGCTAAGCGCAAGGCTCTGAACTGACGTGCAGTGTTCTCGTCGTGCTGCGTGTACCTATGGGACTTTCAGCGGTGACCATATAATTTTATTAGTGGGAAGTCTTTAGGAAGGTTCAGTGCAGGCGCCTATAGTAGTTTTGTATGTATCTGACGCGTGCATTTTGAGCTACAGCGCCTTGGAAAGGCCGTTTTTAGCGGTTTTGGAGTACTCTGAATTGATGTTTCCAACGTGCGTGATATTTTGAAAGTACTATACAGCTCTCGTCTGAAGTGTGTGTTCTTTTCGTAGATCAGCACGTTGGACGCACGCTTAATAGTTTCGTTGGAAAACGTGTATTTGGAACACTGTGGAACGCAGTTCAAGCTCCAGGTAGACGGGCGCCTTAACGTTGAATTAAACGTGTTAGGTAAACGTTTGTGGAAACTGAAATGATTGGTTTTTGCTGTCAGCTTTTTTAAAATGCATCTAAGTGCAAGAATTAGCAGATTTGTGAAATAGTCACGTCTCTAAGAATTTCACAGTTCCACTTGAGCGACGCATGAATGAAGTGACGAGGCCCTTGTTTACGGCGGTGGGAGAAGACACTATGCTCATACACGTGCATCTTGAGCAGGGCTTTCAAAATTGCTCAGTTTACAGTGAACAGCTTTTGTCATCGTATTTTAAGGACTATGGTCACGGAAAAAGTGCATTATTTTGTATTTGTACAAAATACCGTTCAACATGTAGACGTTAACTTGTAAGTGATCGTTCGTAGCATTACTATATATATATATATCCATAATTGTTGTATTACGGCAATGTCAAAATCATAATTTTAGAGTTTTGGAAGGTACAAATAAAATGTTTACAGAAAATTTAAAAACGGTGACTGAAAACTCATGTCTTCTTATTAAGGTATGAATAGCAAAACCTATTTTACGAAAATCATACACTACCACAAATAAAAAATGTGACATATTTTTCGTTATTTTAAGTAATTTTTAAAAATCGCGAAAACATTGCATTGCGTGATTTTAGATTCTTCTTGGAGCAGCTCTTGGTATATTATTTCAAAGTGGATTATCTCATTTCTGTAAGTTCGTTAGTTTTTAGTCTACTCTCCGAAGGTAAGATAGGGTTATGCAATCACTGGAATGTCTGTCTGGAATGTATGACCCCCCTATTACTATTAAACCCGTGGACAGGATTTCGCCAAACTCGATCCACATATAGTATTAAGTAAGGACATAGTTTTTAGGCATTTTTGTACAGTAACACAAAATGAGAAAACAAAGATTTGATGCTTTAATATATACGGGAACCAGTCAACCTGTTTCCACCAGATTCTGAACACAAGTAGTGCTACGATAGCCACGTAAATTTGCATGATTTAAGTGACTCACGCAATTTTTTTTTAAAGTAGTTTCCCTGCAAATATGTGGTTATATTGAAAATTTACTTATATTTGGTTTATAAATTATAATATTTCATTTATAATTAATATGTATAACGACAGGGAGAAAATAGGCGTTTTGGTAATGCCTAGTAAGAAATAGTTCTAATGCAAAATATTATTACACTGATTGCGCCCGAATGCGGTGCGTTGTCCGTTTGGTGTAATTTTCTAGACTCGGTTAAGGTTATTTCTACTACAGAAGTTTGGCGAAGGGAAAATTTTTACTACTAGGTAAGCGCTAGTGTTGCATGCGTGCCAAACTGTCTATATTTTTTTTACATCAAAAAACAAAATTAATTGCAATAATCTTAAATCAAATATAAAATAACTCCGTAACTACCTGAGTAAAATATTTCTCGTTTATTATTCACGCAGCTTAAACATTTAATTTGAAGTTACCTTTTGGAACACTCTGCACCTAACGCCGGGTGTTTTCCCTATCCCATAAGAACTCTTGTTTTGCTCCCAACCCGAGTAGAATAAACCTTGTCTCGGTTAAGCACTGTCTGCATGAGGCGGAGGAATATGCCGGGTGTACGACTTGAGCAGGGCTTCAGGAAAGTTGTAAGTTACCGTGGGTGGACTTGAAGCCGCAGTTCGCCAGCAGACCGTGTTGAGCAGAAGCCTAAGCGACAGAAGGTCGGTCTGGATGGTTTGTAAAGGGGGAGAGGGGTGGACAGCAGGTGGGCGGGGAGAGTCGCTAATCTCGTGTCGACACCCACATCCATCTCCTGGGAGGGACGAGGGTCATAGAGGGCGGCGACGAGGGCCTCACGCCCATCAATATCTGCGAGCACCGCGGGCCCCTCACACACTCTCACTGTCACTCCGTGCTGCATATTTCAGCAGGAGTGCATCGCCGTGGCCGGGCTGACTGCCGCGCCACTCAGGTACAGCCAGCTGACTGACATCTGGCGTGCACGTGCAGCTTGGTTGGGGGAAACGCGACACGCAGGTACGGCCTCGTGACTGGAACGTGGCGTGTAGGTATGGCTTTGTGATTGATACGTGACATAACTTCCCCAGACACAACTTGGTGAACAGAACATGACACACAGGTACAGCGCTTAGTAAATGAACATATATATATATATATATATATGGTTTGGTAAATGGAACATAACATACCGATACAGCTTGGTAACTAGGATATGGCATACATGTATTGCTTGGTCATTGAAACATGACGTTCAGATACAACTTGGCAAATTTACAGATTGGTAAATGGAACATCACATACTCGAACAGCGTGGTAATTTAAACTTTACATTAAACCATAATTTGGTAAATGTAACATAGCATACAGGTTGAATTAGTTGTAACGTGATATATACATACAACTTCGTAACTGGAACATTATATACATTGACAACTTTGTAATTCTATGTTGGCATACAGATAAAGCTTGGTAACTGAAACATGACATATAGGTAGGCCTTGGTTTGATAATTGTAACAGGACATGCAGGTACAGCTTAGTAAATGAACACACATATTTATGGTTTGGTAAACGTAACATGACATACAGATACAACTTGGTAACTAGAACATGGCATATATGTATGGCTAGGTGATTGAAACATTACATACAGATACAGCTTGGTAAATGGGACATGACATGTAGGTATTACTTGGTAAATGTAACATTACATATACGTACAGCTTGGTAAGTGAAACATGGCACATTGGTACAGGTTGGTAATTTTAAAATGATGCCAAACCTGGTAAATGGGACGAAATACAGGTTGAGATAGCTGAAACGCGATATACAGATACACCTTGGTAACTGGAATAAGAAATGCAGTGGCAACTTGGTAATTGGAACAAGACATACCGGTAACTGAAACGTTATGTACAGGTGCATAGAGCTAACTAGACCATGACATACAGATATACAGGTGCCTCAATGGCACATGACATACAGGTCCAGCAGAATAAGTACAAACTAACTTATTGCAATGTTAATAAAGTGGGACATTATGCACAAGTAGAGTCGGCTTAATCTCTCTAGGGACACCCGAATTTAGCGAAAAGATTTCCGCACATGCTAGATTTCAGTNACAAGTAGAGTCGGCTTAATCTCTCTAGGGACACCCGAATTTAGCGAAAAGATTTCCGCACATGCTAGATTTCAGTGCCCTATGGTCGTACCAGCAGTTTTCTTTTTCTTATTGGCGGCGTGTGAGTATGAGAAGGCATTTTCTTACTTGACTGGCCAATCATAATCAAGTAACTTCGATACTGTACGTCTGCGATTCGCGGGCAGACACCTAAGGCGCGTAACACCTACATCATCCAATCACGAAACTGGATGTGAGCTAAAGTGTTATGAGTAGAGACCTGAAAAATTCGCGAGTTCAATGACCTGCAGCCTGGACTATATAGTCTTATGTACAAATATGCCGATATAAACTGCACATTGGTTGTCTGCTGACACAGTGAAGGCAACGATTGGGCCAGCCTTTACCAAGAGGCGTCAAACACCGTGTGGACCAATAACTAAAGTTATATAGACGCAACTGTTTTGAATTCTAGCTTGTCTCAAAATGAATCCGCGAATTCTTCAGGTCTCTAGTTATGAGATACAACTGGCCGTGAAATCTTTTCGCGAAAATCGGGTGTCCCTACTCATATGACATACTTGTCCTGAGGGCTGACTGGCAAACGACCTGCATTTACAGGTGTGTATTTTTAACATAATACAGCTGAATCTGACTTGGTGGGACAAGTCGTAAAAGCTTAAATAACTGACAGGCACGTGATTTGCCACAGCCTGAGGTATAGTGGCCGTCGGTAAATATGAAAGAGTTCATGGTTGTCGGCCGAAAATTAATACTTTTCTCTTTTTATTGCTGAGCATATTTCATCAATGGTAGTGTAAGTTCTGGCTTCCATTCCTAGGGACTATAGTAGTATGATTTGGTAGGTCCGAGTACGCATGGCATCTAGCAGTGGATGTGTGGATCAGCTGCCACCTTGGATCCGCCATATTGGATGACCTCAACCTTGACCTTCATCCACCACGTATTTTATGCTCTATCATTCAACCTCGCCATATTGTTTCTAGAATTTTCCATTTTCCTGCTCTGTCATTCTTCTCGCCTCTCTCCAACCTGATATTGTCTGCTGTTAGCTGCCATCTTGGATGTATGTAGGCCGCCATCTTGTATCTTGGTTCCCACACTGTCTGCTAGGCACCGCTAATGTCGCTTGATGTCGTCATCGGCTACTAAGAGCGCTGGTGTCAGCTGGAGACTAAGGGCTGTATGCAGACACTCGCCTATATCGATGTGATATGGTTTAATACAGTATAATAAGCTGTGGGTGGAGGTGAGGAGCGGTGAACTGCCTGACCTTGGATTGGTAGACAGACGCCCTAGTCGACTGAGCCACCAGGACATAGGTGACGGTACAGGTATAAATGATTTGTATATTAAAAAAACCACCTGTCGATGTATTCGTATTTTCAAAAATTATTTGATTATGATGTAACATCTATAAATTATACAAAAAATAATTTTGTAAATAAAGTTATGTCTTTAATCTAATATATTTTATTTCACTTTTAAAACTTACAGAAAAGATTATGGTGAGCAATGTGTCTGTGGATTCGTATTTCCAAGACTGATTTGTAGTATATGATGCAGCAACCATATATTATGAAAATCGTAATTTTATAAATAAACGTAATATATTTAAATAAATACATTTAACTTCAAAATGTTGAGAATACAGAGGTAAAATAGCCACTCATTCCGTGAACTCCAGCCGCGCACGCCAGCAAAATGGCGTCACTAGCCAGCAACATGTCGGAATGTCAGTTTATTTTTGTGGCCCTGAGAGGCGCACCCTATGTTAGTAGGCTAGCTACTGGAGTTAGGAGGGGGGTCAAGTTCTTAGTGCATGCCGGGCCCAAGGTCTGTACGCTCTACAAACAAAAATTGGGCGTAGGAGGAACATGCATTAATCGGCCACGTGAGGTTTTCGAGTGCCAAGCCAGCATCTGTGGCCTGGTCCTCCCCTCCAATTAAACTAGGACTAAACCAGTGGAAAGGTCATGGTTAGGGGCAGTGATATTTCGCGAAAAGATTTCGGGACAAGATACATTCCAAAGCACTGTAGGGTCGTCCAGCTTCTTGATTGGCCAACAAATGTTCTAGCCCGTGTTAACCGTTTGCGCCGTGTCCGTCTTTGACCAAGCCACTCATGACTAAGTAACTCCGACACTGAACCTTCGTGATNGTTAACCGTTTGCGCCGTGTCCGTCTTTGACCAAGCCACTCATGACTAAGTAACTCCGACACTGAACCTTCGTGATTCGCGCGCAAACGGTTAACACGAGCCAGAACATTTTTTAGCCAATCAAAGCAGCTGGACGACCCTACAGTGCTTTGGACTGTATATTTTCGCGAAATATCACTGCCCCTAGTGATTATTAATTGAGGCGGCTTTCACATAGGAGATGTTTCGGCCTCGTACACTTCCAGCGAACCTCGTGGTCGTCTAGGACANGGACTGTATATTTTCGCGAAATATCACTGCCCCTAGTGATTATTAATTGAGGCGGCTTTCACATAGGAGATGTTTCGGCCTCGTACACTTCCAGCGAACCTCGTGGTCGTCTAGGACAGACACCAGGGAGGTTGTGTTTGTGGCTTCAGATCTGCAAAAATTGTGCGATATGTTCAATGTGTTCGCGAAGAAAAGGATATTTCAACTCGGCGTGTAGTGGGGCCGTTCGCCAATCAGCGCCCGGTAACTTACTTGCCAACCGGCAGCTCAGCCAGTAGGCAACCTTCCACAACCCGCGGTAGCCAGTCAGACGCAAGGCTCGCTCTCAGAGCTTCGCGCAGCCAATCAGAGGAACCGCCACGCAATTTCGTCTCTGTACTTGTTTACTNAGACACCAGGGAGGTTGTGTTTGTGGCTTCAGATCTGCAAAAATTGTGCGATATGTTCAATGTGTTCGCGAAGAAAGGGATATTTCAACTCGGCGTGTAGTGGGGCCGTTCGCCAATCAGCGCCCGGTAACTTACTTGCCAACCGGCAGCTCAGCCAGTAGGCAACCTTCCACAACCCGCGGTAGCCAGTCAGACACAAGGCTCGCTCTCAGAGCTTCGCGCAGCCAATCAGAGGAACCGCCACGCAATTTCGTCTCTGTACTTGTTTACTCTGCGACTGTGCCCTGTAATTGGGACGTTACTCAAGAAGAGGTTTCAAATTTATTGCAGTGTACAGAGAAGACGTTGGCAAATGTCGTACGTTCCTCACGTTTAAGATGTGGGAAGTACTCGTTTCTGAGACTAAATTACGTTGCCTCATCAACATTTTCTGTCAGTATCGCCAAGAAAAGAATATTTTTAATTGATCCCGATATGCGGCAGGACGTCCTGCCGATAATGGTACTGTCTCGAACAAAAAAATAATTGTTCCTTACAACGCCTAAAAGGACGTATTTACTTTTGACTGAAATTATTAAACAAGCACGTAATCGACTTAGTTATGTAGCTGTTCAAAATTGTTGTTTGCAACACTTGAAAGCACAAATCTATGCTGTTACGGAAGAGAAGTCTAAGTCAAAAAGTCAGGTTTTTAGGAGAAACCAAAGAGCCTTAACTCATGATTACAATCTGCAAAATTAACGTCTATAATTCGATTTACTGTCATAAATCTGTTTTACCAAGTAGCAAATAACAACGTGTATATATATATATATATATATATATATATATATATATNATACATGGTTGTTTGCTATATATATATATATATATAAACTCTTTGTTTGAGCTACAACATACATGGTTGTTTGCTATATATATATATGGTCGTAGCTCAAACTAAGAGTTTCTTGATTTAACCCTCTCTTCCGTAACACAACTGAAATTAAAGCTGGATGTTTACTATTTGTTCAGAGTCGTGCAGGTCGTGTCGGCTGAGCGGAGATACAATAACTAGGGCAGGTGTTTTTCGTGAAAAGATTTCAAGACCAGTTGTACTCCAAAACGCTTTTATTCATATGCTTTGTCGTGGGTGGATGATTTTAAATGCCACGTGCCTCAAGTGCCTGTCCGTGAATCACGGACGTTCAGTATCGGAGTACTTTATTACGATTGGCCCAGTCAAATAAGAACACGTCTTCTCACGTAGACACGCGGCCAATAACCATAGGAAATTGTGGTCGTGGACGTAGGATATTGAGGTCTAGCATGGCCATAAATATTTTCGCGAAAAACACCTGTCCNTAGGAAATTGTGGTCGTGGACGTAGGATATTGAGGTCTAGCATGGCCATAAATATTTTCGCGAAAAACACCTGTCCCTAACAATAACGCACGTAAAAGTAGAAGCCTAGTTTGCTAAAGGATCTTAATAACATCCGTCTGGTAACTATGAGGGCATTGGGAATGAAAAAATTTGTTATTTTAAATTTGTACCACGGATTGTTCTACTTGTNCGTCTGGTAACTATGAGGGCATTGGGAATGAAAAAATTTGTTATTTTAAATTTGTACCACGGATTGTTCTACTTGTAGACATTATCTGTGACTACTTTTACCTAAGTAAAATTTTTTTTAGATCGCGCAGTTTATCGGAAAATTGCATGTCAAAGTAAAAAAAAATTACTACTTTCGNCGTCTGGTAACTATGAGGGCATTGGGAATGAAAAAATTTGTTATTTTAAATTTGTACCACGGATTGTTCTACTTGTGGACATTATCTGTGACTACTTTTACATAAGTAAAATTTTTTTTAGATCGCGCAGTTTATCGGAAAATTGCATGTCAAAGTAAAAAAAAATTACTACTTTCGTAATGTACAAATAAGATTAACCTAAGTTATTTGCAGAACAATTTAATAAGGTCAATTGAAATGTGTTGTCTTAATTCATTTTTTTTTAAGGCAGGCTTAGCAAAAGTTATTTTATAATAATTAAGGGGCAGCCACAAATAAACAAATATGCAAGAATTTCCTTCTTTTCGGCAGTTTTTAGAAATTGCTAAAACATATTCCTTTGCGATTTTATAGACGTCTCGCAGTCAGCTGAACAATAAAGGCCCTTTCACACGATCAAATATTTATTGAATTCAATTACTTGAATTCAATTTATTGAACTTAAAAAATAACTTCGTTTGCCTTTCAATGAATTGCATTCAACAAGCCTTCAAGTCTCCACGTGAAAATTTGTTAGAAGCTTTCCAATAAAACGAGTTAAATAAATACCAAAAGTAAATTTGTAAAAGTATCTGCGACACTTGCACGACGCGAAAATAATTTGTTAAACCACAACAAATTTTCTTTATTTCATTGTACATTTTCATTTTTTTTAAATATGCGTCCTTATTTTGTAACAACTTTAAATGTGGGCACATAACTCCATTATTATGAGATTACTTACATTAATGTATTCAGAAAAGCTGTGATCGGCGACTGATATTTTTGATTCAAGGAAATATAGAACATGTTCAAAACAAAAATCTTGAAGGAAAACGACATATTCAAGAAATTGAAAGAGAAAATGGCCGCGGTTATGACGGTCGTATGACGTCATAAAGCATTCATTGAATTGAATTCAATAAAAATTGAAGGTAATTTTAAGAAAACTTTGATCGTGTGGAAGGGCCTTAACACATTGAGTTCTGCACACATTTACTGGCACTCGAGACGAATTAGAAGTGAGTCACGTATATCCATTACTGCAAGAACACCGGTTCTGTTGGTGTCTGTGTTAGAACTCAGGTCGTCCTTGGTCAATACCACACCGGACACTACCCTGTACTTTGCAGCGTTCATCGTTGGCCGGTCATCAACCAATGGAGAGCCGAGCTGATAATGACCCAATCAAATGTCTTTTATCGTATAAAAGAATTTACAATCAATCATGTCCCTTTGAGTGGCTATAAAAAAAATCCTATCGTTAGCAATATCGTTGGTACTGCGCTGGCGTGTTCTTGTGAGGTCGTGTTAAACACCAGCCGAACAAAGACCGCACATCCATGCGAGCTTTGTTCTGAACAACAAATACATTTTCAAATTAGCTTTGCTCGAGCTACCATCGAGCGTAGTCTGCGAAGTGTTAACAGTGTTCTCGTCCCCCGGGGAGTTTTCGGCACGTGCTGAAGAGCAGATTGTCTCGTTTTCGCCCTGGACGCGGGCCCCATAATCCCGCCCCACCGGCTGCAACGGTTTAATTAGACACACCTGAAGAATTATTTCGCAATCAGCGAGGCGGGTTCGGGGACGTTCCCTTCTGGGGGCAACCCCATCCCTCGAATCCTCTGCAGGGTCTCAGCAGTGATATTAATTCCTCCGTCCGCCCTTATCCCTTCCACGGGCGGATATTCAAGGAACGCTTATCTCCCGGCGGATGGACTGGACCGACCCGAACGAAAACGGGATGCCTGCAGCCCCGAAAAGTCGTTTAATTTTAAATCCGCCCGTTGGAATTTCTGCAAAACGAGAAGTCTCTCATTAGCAGAATACTAGGTTGGAGAGGCGAGCGGGAGGGGAAAAAAAAAACGCACCAAATACTTTCTCGTTAAAATTCACTCTCCAAAGCGTTGAGGGCCTTTGGTGCGTGGGAAAGG
>NQII01002603.1:273491-325417 GCA_002778355.1 Clitarchus hookeri | reverse complement strand
ACGAATCACGAATGTTCAGTGTCGGAGTTACTTAGTCCTGAGTGGCTTGGTCGAAGACGGACACGGCACCAGCGGCCAATGGAGGTATAACAACACCTTAGGTGTGTGTATATAGCATTGAAGTCTACTGTGTGCTCCGATTTTTACGCGAAAAGTCACTGGCCCTACCAATAACTGTAGAAAACTGTCGCTGTGCTCGTAGAATATTGAAGTGAGTGAAGAGATTTGGGCGGCTCTCAACAGCGAGGTCTTGAGAGCCGATGAGGGCGAGTAAGCTGAATATCGAGCAGCACCGTAATGAAAGGGCGGGGGAAACGGGACATCCCCGGGAAAACCCGTCGACCCACGGCATCGTCCGACACGATTCCCACATGCAAAAATTCGGGGAATGACCCGGCTTGGGATTGAGCTCGGTTCACCTTGGTGGGAGGCGGGCAGTCTAACCGCTCAGCCACCGCGGCCCAGCGAAAATCAGGTGTCTCTGATCATAGTCTATTCGCTGGTTTCTCTGCACTTTTAGAATAAAACCTTTTAAAAATCACCACATTATGACATGTTTAGTTGTTTTCTAAATATGTAATATATCACAAGCGTTCTATACTTCTAACGTAAAAGTATCGTATTTTTTGTTGAATTGAACTTTTACTTATATTTTATATTTAAATTATAATACTTCATTAATAGAGACCTGAAAAATTCGCGAGTTCAATGACCTGCAGCCTAGACTCTCTAGTCTTAGGTACAAATATTCCGATATCAACTGCACGTTGGTTGTCTGCTGACTCAGTGAAGGCGAAGATTGGGCCAGCCTTTTCCTGGAGGCGTCAAACACCGTGTGGACCAATAACTAAAGCTATTTATACGCAACTGTTTTGAATTCTAGCTTGCCTCAAAATGAATCCGTGAATTCTTCAGGTCTCTATTCATCAAACATTAATATCTACAAACGCTGAGAGGAAATAGGCGGGTTGGCAATACGCAACAAGTACGGCCACCTGTTTTCCGCGAAAAGATTCCACGGCTAGTTGTACTGCAAAACACGTTGGTGCAGTAACAGTATCGCGGTTGGATGGTTTTAACTCGCACTCGTCTTAAGTGCCCGTCAGCCAGTCAGGGACGTTCAGTGTCCGGTTAGCTGTAATCTGATTGGCCCAGTCGAGTAGAGAATGTCATCCCACACAGACACGCAGTCGATAGCCAAAGGGAGTTCGCAAGCTTGCTCGTTACGTGAGACGTGGAAGTCTAGAGGCTGCGCATAAATCTTTGCGAAAAACAGGTGGCCCTACTAGTAAGAAATAGTTCTCATGCAGAATATTATTAAAACTGAGTGCGCACGAATTTGGTTGCTTTGTCTTTTAATGTAATTTTCCTAGACCTATGTACGCTTAGTTTGCACGAGGTGGAGGAATACCCTGGAAGTAGAACTTTAGAAGGGGTTCAGAAAAAGTGAAGTAAACGTGAATGGATTATACCTAGGGGCAGTGATACTTCGCGAAAAGATTTCGAGTCAAGATACAGTCCAAAGCACTCTAGGGTAGTCCAGCTTCTTTGGTTGGCTAAAAAATGTTCTGGCCCGTGTTAACCCTTTGCGCACGAATCACGAAGGTTCAGTGTCGGATCTACTTAGTCCTGAGTGATTTGGTCAAAGACGGACACGGCACCAGCAGCCAATGGAGGTATAAAGACAGCTGAGGTGTGTATATAGTATTGAAGNCTTGGTCAAAGACGGACACGGCACCAGCAGCCAATGGAGGTATAAAGACAGCTGAGGTGTGTATATAGTATTGAAGTCTACTGTGTGCTCCGATTTTTACGCGGAAAGTTACTGACCCTAATTATACCAAAACCAAACATTATGTAGCGGCCACAAAGTATTTTTTTTTTCAGTGAAGGGTCCCACGCCCATGAACGGGGATAGCAGGAGCCGGCCTACTTCAGGAGGGCATCATCGCAGCTGTGTGAAGACACCTTGTGAAAGGGAGGGGGGAAGTGTCTTCACAGAGAGAGGGCGTGATGGTGCAAGGCTTCCCGTGGGGATGGTCGGTAAACATCGCGAAGAAGCACTTTAATATCCTGCAAGTGGCCTCGGCCCCGGGCGACCCCTCCCGGAAATTGATATTCCCCAGAAGGGTTGATGGCGGTGGCGTTTCGGTGGCTGGTGGAAAGCAGTCTCGGGCCCGGCCAAAGGGGATCTCCGGGGCCGCTGTCGTCGCCTTCGCGTGGTCAAAGAAATGTCGACGGCAGAGAGCGGAGGTGTATAGGCAGGCAAGCTGCGATAACAGCGCTCCCGGCACCCTCTTCCGTCGAATTGCTACCTAACCACACCCCCGTCCGACGACCGGTGAAAGAAATTTCCACCCCCCTGCCCGCGGGGTGCGGTGACGTCGCGAGCGATAAGCGCTTTACCAGCATCATTCAGGCGACAAGATGCTCTCCACGGACTCACACGCGCTCCAAGTCAGCGACGTTCTTTATAGGCTGCAATGCGCCGAACATTACAAATTATTGTAGCAGTCCNCTCACACGCGCTCCAAGTCAGCGACGTTCTTTATAGGCTGCAATGCGCCGAACATTACAAATTATTGTAGCAGTCCTACAAAACCACAATAAATCACACAGCGCCAGCTTACACGAATTTAAACCTTTTTTGTGTAATATCTCGGGAAACAATTGATAGATTCCTACTTAATTTGGCAAGTAAGTAGTATTGCGGAAGTTGATACGTACAAATATGATTCAAGTATGTGAGACATTCGTTTTCAAAATGGTGGCCATCTAGCTATTTTAGCATAGTATGCTATATCTTTGAAACCATTTAATCAATTCCAACTTTCTAAGCTGGGAGTATATACATATAATAAACATCAAATTTTTCTGCACGAAGCCTATTTTGTCCGCCATTTTGTAAGATAGCGCCATATGAAAAATTAAGCTTTTATGTTATATCTCGAAAATTTGCCATGTAAATATAAGTAATTGAACTTTATTAGGCACTAATTTTTAAAATGGCTGTCATACATATATTTTAGGTTTATTTGGTATAACTACCATACCATTTTACCAATTTCAACCAAATGTTGTACGCTGACAGTATATATTACAAGCATTACATAAACCAAACAAAACCTCTTTTGTGCGTAATTTTGTAAGATAGCGCTACATGAATTAATTAAAATTTTGTGTAATATATTGGGAAACAATTGACCGATTCCTATCAAATATTGCAAACAAGGAGTACTGTGGTAGGTAACATTAACTGCCGTGTTTTAAGCATGTAAAATTACTTATTTTCAAAATGGTGGCCATATAGTTATTTTATTTTCATACATGTAATACATTTTAATGATAATTTTAGACTCGCTGTGTATATAACAACAATCAAATATTTGGACAAAAAATCTCTTGTCAGCCATTTTGTAA
This sequence comes from Clitarchus hookeri, assembly GCA_002778355.1. NCBI lineage: Eukaryota > Metazoa > Arthropoda > Insecta > Phasmatodea > Phasmatidae > Clitarchus > Clitarchus hookeri. The sequence continues at coordinate 321,997 of NQII01002603.1, read as the reverse complement.
AATAGTATCACATGATAAATTAGAATTATGTGATATTTCCCAAAAACAACCAATTTCTCCTAAATTTGGCAATCTAGTAGCAATATGGTAGGTCAATAAACATATAAACTGTGAGAAGTTTCAGACTCTTATATTTTCAAAATGGAGGCCATATAAATATTTAAGCTCAAAATTTTTATCTACCAAATTACCAAACAAATGTCAACTTAACTTTGTATGCAAACAGTATAAATTATATCCATCAAAATTGTATATTCAAAGTCTTATTTCATCGCCATTTTGTGATTTAGTCACATGAAGTAAGACAGTTTTTATGCCGTATCTCGGGAAACCATCAACCGATTTCTTTCCAATTTTGTGAATAAGTTTTACTGTGGTAAGTTATATTAATTCATATGTTTTAAGTGTGCACGTCTCTTACTTTCTGGATGGCGCCTGTACAAACATTTGAACTTAGTGTGCTATATCTAAAAAACTACATAACAGATTTTAATTTAACTTTTTATATTGTATCTATTACCATAATGGAACGTGCTAATACATAAACCTTTAGTGCTCCATTTATGAACGTGGTCACACGGACAATGGAGGTTTTATGCCATATCTCAAGGATCAATCAACAGATTCATACCAAAATTTCACGCAAGTATTGCTTCAGTAAGGTATCTAAATTAACATATTTTATGTGCGGCAAACGGGTTTAATGGGGTTTATATAAATAATTTATATTTATTTGTTATATCTATTAAACATTTCAACAAAATTCAACCAGGTTTTGTATGCAAACAGTATTAAATAGAAGCATCATTTATGCATACAGATATCCTCTTTTGCAGGATTTTTTGCAAAGTAGTGTCAGGTGAATATTATGAACGTTTTGCCATATTTCCAGAATATTTACACACAATTTTGCACACCTGTATGCCATGCAAAGTTGCATGACTTAAATGGTGTCAGTAACTAATTTTCAAAATGGTGGCCATATAAATATTTTGATATGTTTGGCATATCTATTTAACAATTTAACCAAATCAACCAAACATTTTATGCTGACAGTATTTATTAGACGCATAGTATAAAGAACATTTTTAGGCAGTTTTGCAAGAGAGCACCGGTTAAGAAAATATGGTTTTTATGCCATATATCGGGTACCAATTAACCGATTTCCATCAAAATTTTCACACAATTAGCGTTATAGTAGGCCATGTAAACTTGTGTATTTTTAGTGGCTCAGACACTTATTTTCAAAATGATGGCCGTGTAAATATTTCAGGTTAGTGAACGCTATCATTCAAAACTTTAAACTGATTACATCCGAAGTTGATGCTCCGAATCCTACCTCCGTGATGCAGTTGATTGNGCTATCATTCAAAACTTTAAACTGATTACATCCGAAGTTGATGCTCCGAATCCTACCTCCGTGATGCAGTTGATTGGAAGTTAGCTTAATTTTACGAGTTTTTCTGAATTAGAATCCCGGGCAAGTCACTTGTGTATTTTAATTGTCTTGGTACTTTTCACATGTTTCTGGTTTCACTTCTAATGATATTACTGTCAATGAGACGTCAACGCCTACCAACCATCTATACTTTTTAGAACTTCACAAAAATTTATTTGCACCCATGTATAGGAAAGTAGGCTCTTTAATTATCAGTAACTTCTTGTTATTTCTTACCATTAACCTAAAATTATAAAACTAATGATTAGAGACCTGAAAAATTCGCGAGTTCAATGACCTGCAGCCTAGACTCTATAGTCTTATGTATAAATATGCCGATATCAACTGCACATTGGTTGTCTGCTGACTCAGTGAAGGCAACGATTGGGCCAGCCTTCCCCAAGAAGCGTCAAACACCGTGTGGACCAATGACTAAAGTTATATATACGCAACTGTTTTGAATTCTAGCTTGTCTCAANCGTCAAACACCGTGTGGACCAATGACTAAAGTTATATATACGCAACTGTTTTGAATTCTAGCTTGTCTCAAAATGAGTCCGCGAATTATTCAGGTCTCTACTAATTATTAATGGGAACCTGCAAAATTCGCGTTTTTATTTGGAGACACGTTAAACTACAAACACGTGTACATTTGCAATACGTTTTTCATTGGACCATACTTTATGCGACACGCCCTGGGTAACTCTGCGCCAATAAATAAACGCACCACGACTGTGCGCCCCAATCACGTGCAGTTAAATCAGAAAGGGAGTGGATTCACATCTATGCAGCAGCCAATTCAGAAACGCTGGCGGCTCCAGAGCATACAGTACTGTGAAGTTCAGCCTGATGCCAAATAATAACGCTAGTTTTACATGTCCGTAANAACGCTGGCGGCTCCAGAGCATACAGTACTGTGAAGTTCAGCCTGATGCCAAATAATAACGCTAGTTTTACATGTCCGTAATGATTAATTAATATTAAATTACGACCCTTAATACATACGCATCTCACAATGCGTTACTTATGTTCACTACAATTTTGAGTATTTTAACTTATAATTGGTGTGCTAATAAATTTTTTAATAGCTATTATAAGCGAAGTGTTTGTGAGTGGAGAGTGTTTGGTCTTGAGAGCCAATGACGGCGAAGCGGGGTGAGAATGGAGCAGCGCCGGAATGCAAGGACGGAGGGAACGGGAGATCCCCGAGAAAAGCCGCCGACCAGCGACATCGTCCGACCCCGACGGGAATCGAACCCGGTTTGCCTTGGTGTAAAGCGAGTAGCCTGACCACTAAACCACCGTGGTCCCTGCAATGTTTGATTTTATCTAAATCATTTCTCGAATTCAGAAGAGTGCAGTAAAGCAATTCGTTAAAAATCCGGCACAATTTTTTTGCTGAAATTTTATCGTAAATCTTAAAACCATGGGCGAGTCGTGTAATAAACGTTTTAAGAATGTGATACTGTGCGTAAACAATATTTTTTTTAACTTAAGCCAAACATGTCGNCGTCGTGTAATAAACGTTTTAAGAATGTGATACTGTGCGTAAACAATATTTTTTTTAACTTAAGCCAAACATGTCGATATTGTACAGTTTTGAAATTTGTGTGTAAAGAAATATAATTAAAACATTCCCACATCCCCCCCCTTATAAGTTTTTCTGCATTAAAATATCACTTTATTGCACTTTCGTCTCACTACTATGTAACGAGCAGATAAGTACACAGTGACAAAATGACGTTTAGTTTCCTTTCTACGGGTATCATTCTCTGATTGGCTACGTGAGTTGTGGAGGAGCGGGCCTTGTGTCTGATTGGTTACCACGTGCTGCGGAAGATACACTATTGGCTGGGCTGCCGGCTGGCGAGTAAGTTACCAGGCGCTGATTTGCGGACGGCGTTGCACCTTGTAGCTAGCCAATGACTAGAGACCTGAAACATTCGCGAGTTCAATTACCTGTAGGCTATACTCGATTGCCGTACGTAAAATCAAGCAAATATCACTGTTAATTGGTTGCTTGTTGTAATAGCAGAAGACGGTAATTGGGTTTGCATTTTATTGTTTCAAATAATAACCGAGTCTCAACAGGTCCTCCACATTTGATTGCCCTGTACCAATAGCATAAGCAATACAAGCGTACGAGGTTTCGAATTCTAGCTTGTCCCGTAATGAAACGGCGAATTCTTCAGGTCTCTATCAATGACACTTGGAGGCGTGGGTGGATAGAGTTCGCGGAATAAAGACTCTGCTACATTGGACTGAGGCATGCATTGCAGTGCACCGCTGACGCATTTCTGGAATGTGATTGGCTCCCGTGACCTGTGACGTTAGTGNTCCAGGAGGTGTAAACTAACGGGTGTACCAATAGCATAAGCAATACAAACGTACGAGGTTTCGAATTCTAGCTTGTCCCGTAATGAAACGGCGAATTCTTCAGGTCTCTATCAATGACACTTGGAGGCGTGGGTGGATAGAGTTCGCGGAATAAAGACTCTGCTACATTGGGCTGAGGCATGCATTGCAGTGCACCGCTGACGCATTTCTGGAATGTGATTGGCTCCCGTGACCTGTGACGTTAGTGCCGATGTGCAGTGCAGTGCAGTGCTGACCAAGTTAACCAACTTTTAACTCTGGAGTCGGCAGCTGATCAGCAGGGTGTACGCCATTGGCTATCGTTGAATACGTCACGATGAACCAGCCAATTAAATGCATGGTCAAGCTGCGCAGGTGTCAAGAAAGGCGGGGAAACCAGCATTTTGTTTATATGGTTAAATGCTGTAATACCGTATGTAATAAAATTAACGCATTGCTTACTTAAAGGGCCAAAACATCGTTCACAGATTTTATGTGCGTTGAGAGCGATTGACAACAATCCGTCAACAGTCAATCACTCTGCACGGCAAAAAAATTTCAGTGTGACAACTTAACATCGCGATATTTCTTTAGTTGGAGATACATTTTGGTTGGATATACATTTTCAAGATAAAACAACCTTGCGGAAATAAGTTTTGTACGTGATAAGAATTTATATAGGATTTTTTTTTGCATTGTAAATTCTTGAAATTACCACCAAATATAAATAAACACAGATCGATCGCCTTGCATTTTATTTCAAAGTGTGCATTCACGTCTGACGAATGTCGTCAGAAGGCGGTGGCTCATCCGTCCGTCTGCAGAAAGTTTGGTAAATATTTGACGGTTGGACGGATAGAAATCATTTTCTCCCCTGCGATTTGTTTAAGGCCCCCGTCTACCTGGAACTTTTTCCCACGTTTAGGCCGAGAAGCGCGGGAGCGATACGGGCGACACTGCCACGCGCATCAAGTACGCCATCGCCGCTAAGCGCAAGTCTCTGAACTGGCGTGCCGTGTTCTCGTCGTGCTGCGTGTAGCTATGGGACTTTCAGCAGTGACTTTATTATTTTATTATTGGGAAGTCTTTAGAAAGGTTCAGTGCAGGCCCCTATAGTAGTTTTGTATGTATCTGATGCGTGCATTTTGAGCTACAGCGCCTTGGAAAGGCCGTTTTTTAGCGGTTTTGGAGTACCCTGAATTGATGTTTCTAACGTACGTGATATTTTGAAAGTACTTAACAGCTCTCGTCTGAAGTGTGTGTTCTTTTCGTAGATCAGCACGTTGGACGCACGCTTAATAGTTTCGTTGAAAAATGTGTATTTGGAACACTATGCAACGCAGTTCAAGCGCCAGGTAGACGGGCGACTGACGGATGCAACGGATGATTTATTATCGAGTCCAGCCTTAGTGGCTATTTCGCCTCTTTATACTTCAGTACTCTGTGCTATTACTTTTCAGTAACTTCCTGAAGATTTCTCTAGCAGTGTGTGACTAGGACGGTTTTGGGGCAGACTGGAGCTCGACTGCTACCTGGAAAGTTCACTGGGGACACCACTAATGACCCCCACGGGGCAAAGAAAGGAGGGCATGGTGCCCACAATCAGCATGGTTGAAGGTGTGTGTGTGTGTGTGTGTGTGCGGGAAGGGGGGAGGGGGGGCGTTGCAAGAGTCCTTGTGATCGAGCAAAGTCCTCGTGGCCGCCGGCGATCCCTTCGCGACCGGAGTAATTTGTTCGTAACGCGCCTTACTTACTTACACTTTGTTAGCCCCGAAATTAATTTGCGCTGCGGGATAATGATCGCTGCTCTCCGCGCGACGCTTAATGACACTGCATTAAGAACGAGGGCGGGAGGGGATATTTTAATTAATAGAGCATCGGCCACAGAGGGTCTCGACGTTGCCAAGGAGCCCGGCAACCTTCAAAACTGTACCTACGTGAGATCATATACAGCAGTGGCAGCGTTGCCAACAGTGCGGAAATTCCCGTACACGTAAGGAAAAATTTTTTTTTTTTTTCGTTTCAAGGCTGTTCACGGTAAACTGAGCACTTTAGAAATTCCACCTTGAGATCTATTCGTACGCGTGTTGTGCATTTTCCCACCACATTTAAAATTAGCATTACCATGAACCTTGTCACTTGATTCATGCTTCGGCTAGGCGAAACTGTGAAATTATGATAAAAGTTAATATGTAGCAAATTTTTAAATTTCGTACAATTTTAAACATTAAAAAAAAAACAGAAAAAAAGAGGATTTGTTTTAATATTTACACGGGTTTGCCTAACACTTTTATTTAAACGTTATGACGTGCAACTATTGGCTAGGCTGCCTGCTGGCGAGTTGGCGGACGGAGATCCGACATGTTGCTGGCTGGTGGCGCCATGTTTCTGGCGTGTGAGGCCGGAGTTCACAGAATAAGCGGCAATCGCACCTCTCTATCTATTCTTATGTTATCAGCGGGAACGCATTCACGACACCAAGCCCAAGAATCAGAAACGTGCACAACGACGGCACCTCTGTATACTGGCGCCTTATCATTGAGTATTTTATGTAGGGGCAGTGATATTTCGCGAAAAGATTTCGAGACAAGATACAGTCCAAAGCACTATAGGGTCGTCTAGCTTCTTTGATTGGCTAAAAAATGTTCTGGCCCGTGTTATCCGTTTGCGCACGAATCACGAAGGTTCATTGTCGGAGTTACTTAGTCCTGAGTGGCTTGGTCAAAGACGGGCACGGCACCAGCAGCCAATGGACGTATAACAACAGCTGAGGTGTGTATATAGTATTGGAGTCTGCTGTGTGCTCCGATTTTTACGCGAAAAGTCACTGGACCTAGTCATAAGTAGAGACCTGAAAAATTCGCTAATTCATTTTGAGACATGCTATAATTCAAAACACGTGTGTTGATATGACTTTTGCTATTGGTGTCACACGGCGTTTGACGCCTCCTGGAGAACGCTGGTCCAATCGCCGCCTTCCACTGTGACAGCATACAGCCAACGTGCATTTAATATCGGCATGTTTGTGCATAGACTGTAGAGTCTAGCCTGCAGGCCATTGAAGTCGCGAATTTTTTCCTGTCTCTAAGTCATAAGTGCTGGCAGCTCGCCTCTCTAGACGCCTACGCCTGGGCCGGCGGCAGCCGATACTTAGTAACTGCCCGGAGGTGTACGAACACATCCGGCGCGCATCGACAGACGCGCAGGTCATTATGCGAAGACTAATGTTATTAGCACGGAATCAGGCTGACGCAGGCTGCGCGCGCAGCTGCCTCTCCCCTCGACGGCCGTACCCTCTCTCCAAGTAAACTCACCCTCCAGCAGTTGTGGCGCTAACAGTATTCGTCGATTGTTTTTTTTGTTCACGTGTTGCTGCTGTTCACTGTTATCTGAGCACCTTCGAAATCAATATTTGAAATCAGTCTTTGAAAAACGTCACTTGCCCAATCTGCGTTTATGTTAACAGGCACGTTGACCGGCGTGCGCCCAGTAAAGTTGGTAACGACGAATTAGAAAGTAGTTCCATGTCTTTACGTTGACTTAAGGCGCCCGTCTACCTGGCGCTTGAACTGCGTTGCAGAGTGTTCCAAATACACGTTTTTCAACGAAACTATTAAGCGTGCGTCCAACGTGCTGATCTACGAAAAGAACACACGCTTCAGACGAGAGCTGTTAAGTACTTTCAAAATATCACGTACGTTAGAAATATCAATTCAGAGTACTCCAAAACCGCTAAAAACGGCCTTTCCAAGGCGCTGTAGCTCAAAATGCACGCATCAGATACATACAAAACTACTATAGGCGCCTGCACTGAACCTTCCTAAAGACTTCCCACTAATAAAATAATATGGTCACCGCTGAAAGTCCCATAGGTACACGCAGCACGACGAGAACACTGCACGCCAGTTCAGAGCCTTGCGCTTAGCGGCGATGGCGTACTTGATGCGTGTGGCAGTGTCGCCCTTATCGCTCCCGCGCTTCTCGGCCTAAACGTGAGAAAAAGTTCCAGGTAGACGGGCGCCTTAAAAGTGTTGGGTAAACATGTTAATATACGTCCCAGGCGCCCTTGCCGTATTTTTGGCTAATGCACGAGATTGTTTCTCTTCTGTTTATTATGCCATGCTGTGCCTGGACTGTGTCCGGATCTGCACCGCCCCTGCGACCAAGGAAGTGGCCTCGAGGTCCCTAGAGCTCAAGACGGTGACGTCAGCACGGGCTGAGGATAGGAGATACATCTGTCTCTATCTTCCCGCCTCCAGCCCCACCGGACAATTGTCACCAGGCCACTTTCCGAGGGTCTCCAGCCCCCCACACCCTCCGAGCCTGCCCCGTCCACGAGCACTCTCCATTCCGCTCCGTCCAAACATTTCTACTCTCTGGAGAACCAAGCACAACCCAAGGTGTCCGGGGTGGATGGGAGGGGCTACTCCCAGCGCTATCTTTCTACTTTCGACAAAAGGGTTAGACCGTCTACGGCGCGTTTACACAAGGAAAGTTCAAGGGTGAGCCCACTTACAGGTCGCAGAGTACTTAACCCTTCCGTGCCCAATCGTCCACATGTTGCACAGGAAGCTCGCATTTGACGCTCGGTGTCCGATGATGTTTCCTTGGGGGTAACTGATTTATAAACAGCACTACCGCTTTACGTTATGGCCGTTTCATATCGCCGACGAGTGACAACCGAACACAAAGACTATATCTTATTGGCTGTGATAACGAAACAAGTGCTTTGCCAGTATAAGTACGGCACACGTCAAAATATTTCTATATTTGCGACACCAGGGATTATAAATTAATGTGGATATGTATGGGTAGGGCCAGTGACTTTTCGCGTAGAAATCGGAGCACACAGTAGCCTTCAATACTATATACACACCTCAGCTGTTGTTATACCTCTATTGGCTGCTGGTGCCGTGTCCGTCTTTGACCAAGCCACTCAGTGACTATGTAACTCCGACATTGAACCTTCGAGATTCGTGCCCAAACGGTTAACACGACCCAGACCATTTTTTAGCCAATCAAAGAAACTGGACGACCCTACAGTGTTTTGGACTGTATCTTATCTCGAAATCTTTTCGCGAAATATCACTGCCCCTATGTACGGGTTAAGAACACAGAGGTGAAATAGCCGCTTATTCCGCGAACTCCAGCCCGCACACGTCAGCAATATGGCGTCACCAGCCAGCGACATGTCGGAACGCCGTTCGCCAATCAGCGCCTGGTAACTTACTCGCCAACCGGCAGCTTAGCCAAGAGGTGGACCATTCGCAACACGCGGTAGCCAATCAGAATCGAGGCCAGTTTCCAGAGCCTCGCACAGCCTATCAGACAAAAGGGCACGCGCACATCAAATGAAACGGCGCGCCAGTTCGTCTGTGTGTGTTTATGTACTCTGTGTCCAGATCACGGCCATTCTCTGTGGCGTGAACGGGCGAAGTACCACAACTTGAAACGTTATCACTTCGAGTTCCTCCGGCGTAATATTGGATCGCCTGAATTCAACTGAGTTGTACGGAGCTTGCCTCGACATTACGACACCCGCATTATTTGAAGTCGCGGGCGAAGTAATATCACTTCGCCGGCAGTGTTCATATGGTTCTCTGTAAAGTGATATTACGCCAACAACACTCAAAGCGTAAATTACTCAAATTACCAGGGCGGATTGCATATTATTCAACGTAGGAAAGAACATTTTATTGGGCCACTTTCAACTCGTAGAGACATGAAGAATTCGCGGATTCATTTTGAGACGAGCTAGAATTCAAAACAGTTGCGTATATATAACTTTAAGTCATTGGTCCGCACGGTGTTTGACGCCTCCAGGAAAAAGGTTGGCCCAATCTTCGCCTTCGCTGAGTCAGCAGACAACCAATTTGCAGTTGATATCGGAATATTTGTACATAATACTGTAGAGTGTAGGCTGCAGGTCATTGAACTCACGAATTTTTCAGGTCTCTATCAACTCGGCATTATATTGGCAGGGAGCCAGCCGGCCAGTAATGAACGTTGTACAGTATAGTAAGTGTATCCAGTGTTGTGTGAACCAATAGAACAGCAGTAAATGAGAATGCAGAGACCAAAAGAACTGATCGTCATGAAGTCGTGAATATAGGTGACCTACTTGTAGCTTGTCTAAATTTTCAGTAAACCTGTACCGCACTTGAAGTGTTATATACTTTTCACACTATAATTCGGCATGAGGTTAGCCGTCGTAAAAAAATACGCTCCAAGAAATATTTTTGTAAAATGTTTACATCATTGTATACGTAGGCACTGGGAAAGCACGAATGGCAAATTTATTTAAAATGTGTAGTTTAGTTCCTAACTGTATAAACTTGTAAGTTATATCTACAATTTCAGTCTGAATTACGGTAAATTGTCCATAATATTTATATGTTAAAAGCTTCCGTCACAATTTCTGAAGTTTGCCGGAAAAAAAAAATCACAGTCTACATCTTACGGCGCGTTTACAGTTAAGGCTGAACTTGTTGGTGTGAATTTGTTTGGGTAGCCATATTTATTGAGGTAAGTTTCGCGAGTGTCATTATTTGTTTATTAGGTGAAATGAATAAAATGATGCCAGTAACGGTCCGTAATAGAAGACGCTGCAAATAAATAGGCTAGCTAATCGATGAACTAAGATTTCGCTACAAATGACCACTGATGCAATAAATTCACTGACCTGGTAAATTTCGTGAGTAAGTTGCAAGATCCAGGAATAAATTCGCACTCATGTGTTAAACGAATCGCCCTCTTGCTGCGCTATAAGACGATCTTGCCACCTACTAATAAATTACGCGCCGGTATGCAAAATACTCCAGGGTGGAGCGTAAAAATAAATACATTTCTTTTGCTATCCTCAAGCTAGAAAATAAAAATACTCGACACCCTCCACCGCGTAAAAAAGGACTTTAAACTTATATTCTTCAGGTAGCAAATGACCATCTGGAAGGCGTTGCGAAATGAGGTTTCCTATTGGCTGGGCTGCTGCCTGGCGAGTACGCCAACAGGTGCTGATTGGACAACAAAGTTCCGACATGTTGCTGGCCAGTGGTGCCATTTTGCTCACGTATACTGTTGTAATTCTCAGGACAGGTGGCTACTTCACTTCCGTATTTTTTAACACTCTGGGTGCGGTAGGACAGATTTACTGAAAATCTAGACAAGCTAGAAGTAAGTCGCCAACACTCTAAATTCGAACCAGTAGAAAACACTGGTTCGCAATGAAATTCGACTACTCGAATCAGTGAAAATGGCTCCACTTAGAATCAGTGGAAAACCTCTGATTGTTTCAGCGAAAAAAATTTCTCTTGACTGAATAAGTGACGGCCAACTGCAGTGGCGAATTAAATATTGTTTTTATTGAATTTAGCTAAATAATTAAGAGAAATAAAACATATTTACGAGAGTTTACTATTTAAATGCGCAATTTACCGTAAATAGTTTTCGGAGGCAGCCGGGATTGAATTCAAACACCCTTTCCACTTCGCTTTTATTCCATTATCTTACTATCTGCGTTACCTAGTCAAGTTGACAGATAAGAGGAAAATATATTTCTTATAGTTATTCATCGAAAGCGTGTAGTTTTAAATTGTATGCTCTTACTTTTCGTTTTTGGTTTAATTGGTGCCGTTGGGATTGTTAAAACGAGTAGTACACATGAGTGCACTCTCTTCACCACTTGATATGCAGTTTAAACCTTCAAACAGAGCGCTGTAGTGATTACAAGAAAACAAAATATAAAAAAACGTAAAAACGGAGTGAAAGGCTGAATGTTCATATAACCTCGTAAAATGGTGTTTTACAAGACGAAACACATTTTAAAATTTTTTTGTATTGGTTTTATTAGCTTATTCGTTGTTATTTCACTCGATACACGTTGTTTGACGGCCATTTTTAAACGTTGTTTGACGGTCACTTTTACACGTTGTTTAACTGATCCATTAGTCAAAAAACAAACCACTGAAAAACAGCGAAAAAAATTACTAATTAATCAGTGGAAAATGTCACTGAAACAATAAGTGAAGGAAAACTTGCATTTTTTCACTGATTCATCAGTTAAATTCACTGAAGTGACTGTCGAATCAGTCAGGTACTGTTAACTGATTGAAAACAGTGAAATTCTCACTGATTCAGATTTACAGTGTATATTCTCGAACGCGCGTGTACCATACTTTATAGCTTTTATTACTGGACGGCTGTCTGTCAATATATTTCCGAGTTGAAAATGTCCCAATCAAATGTTATTTCCTACGTAGAAAAACATACAATCCATACTGTCATTTTGAATATTTTACCTTTCGAGTGTTGCTGTCGCAATATTACGTTGCACAGAACCTTATGAATACCGTTCGCAAAGTAATCGCTAGTTACTTTAATTGCAAAAGTCTTCCAAGATAGGATGTCTCTTGAATCTGTTTGACTCGGATAATTATCACCAGTCACTGTACTGTTGTGAGGATGTCTGTTAGGAGATGCGATTTGGATTTTTTTAGGAAGTTGGTTGGTACGAATGGTGATGTTCGTGCATTGGGTCATGTTCAGTATGTGTATTGTGCTTAATAAAATGTAATATTTAATAAGTCCTTTAATTTCTTCACGTAAGATCCCTTCAACACAAGCGAAAACAGGTTTGACCTTGAACGTCAGTTGCAAGTTGTGACGGGCTGCACTGCTCCCGGAAGTTCTTTTTCAATATCTTTATCTCTTAGGGCGGAAGTCCTTCCTTTGATAACTTAACCTTGCTCTTATGGGTAATCGCTGAGGTTGCTTGTTACAACCAACTTCATACAACTCAGTTAAATTCAGGTAACGTAATGTTACGTTCGCAGCACTCAAAGCGTTAAGGGACCTTCCTAATTATCACAGGGGTCCCAGTGTAAGTAACTGTGTATATTATAATTTACAAAAAAAAACTATGGGATATTCCAATATAAATCTATTTTTCAGGACAAAAACGATAGTCTATATTATGTTGCCAATTCATAAATTTGGTTAACGAAACATAAATACGGTCGATGAAAAGTGTCGAAGTTGGCAAAAAATTGCTGCAAGTAGCCCTCTGCTTGCGATATTTATTCTTCTGTAAAACAGTGTCTTAAACTACAGATACGATGCTGAATATTTTCTAAACAGATTGCTGAACAAAAACCCTGTAGTCACCGCTTAAAATAATGAGGGAACAGAACTTCGCGAAGCTTGTTTGTGCTGTTTTTCCATCACTGCGGCTGAGTTTCTTTACGGTCAGACGTGACCTTGGGGTGTTAAAAAATTTTAACTAGAGGGGGGGAGGCTCTTAATTATTATTATTTTTTTACCTTAAACGTTTCCGTATCTCCGCTTTTGTGGTTGCTTTTATTTAAGAACTTGAGAATATCCCTTATCTCTTGCCTCGACCCTTGGATACATATAGATATCCCTTGCGAGACTATAATACTTAGCAGCGCGCCGAGAAATTTACAGGCTTCCACGCAAGTGGGTAGGAAATAATTCAAGCGCGTGTATGAAAATATATCCTACGGTTTTGTTTCGTCGCACAAAATACTCTACGCGTACTAGCGTGCCAGGAATTATAATTAAAATTTCCTACTCTAATTTTACTCCTTCCAAAAATCTTGGTTGAGTTTTATTGGTGACCTCTTTTTTNTTATAATTAAAATTTCCTACTCTAATTTTACTCCTTCCAAAAATCTTGGTTGAGTTTTATTGGTGACCTCTTTTTTATGACATGCGAGTGAAATTAAAGACGTAAATTATGCCAGTTGTTTAATTTTAAGATTTTGTAGAGTGTGTTCTCTCCGTATTGAAAACACTTAACACTTTCATGCCCGTTGTTGACAACCGTCAACATGTTGCACAGGAAGCTTATATTTTACCGGTACTGTACTATGCATGGCTCAGTGCCCAATGAACACCTTCCCTCGGCGTAACTGATTCCTAAGCTGTGCTTCTGCTCTGCGTTATGGCTGGTTCATGTCGCTGACAACCAAACACAAAGACTATATCTTATTGGCTGTGATAACAAAACAAGTTCTTTGCCAGCTTAAGTACAGCACACATCAAAAAAATTTCTAATTTTCTAAACCAGAAATTATTAATCAATGTGGGAATGAAAGTGTTAAGGGCGCTACGTAGTACAGGATTGTTCGAGAGAAAGGATAGAGTTTTACATGTTAAATCATTTTGGGCGTGTCTCGATCACCTTTCACTATATCGCTTTCAAACTAAAAAACAATTTGTGCACTTTGAAGAGAAGGACCATCCTACAAGAGCGCAAGTAGGAGTGAATTAATAAAAAATTGNAAAAAACAATTTGTGCACTTTGAAGAGAAGGACCATCCTACAAGAGCGCAAGTAGGAGTGAATTAATAAAAAATTGTTTTTCGTGTTTTTGAGTTGAGTCTATAAATCTTAGTTTACCCGCAATTTTCGGGCTGTAAAAAATTTTTGCAAAAAATATTTTTTTAGGAACGTGGCCCGCACAAATTGGAGGAAGCGTTTTTTTTTTAAAAGTAACATCGTGAAAGGTGGCCGATAAGACATGCTAAAATCATTTTACCTGTAAACTCTGTCCCTTCTGCACAATATAGCCTCGGTAACTAGGATGATAGATTGATCTATGATGTTATTCAAAAAACAAACGTACAATATTTACAACGTTCCAGCCATAACTAACCATTTATTCCCACATTAATATGGTGTTCCAGGTGTGTTTCGTGCGTGCTGTACTTAATCTGGCAAACAATTATTTCAGATAAACGCATAAATTCAATCCAGGCCAAGGTCAGGAGCGCGCGACATATAATAGGTTTATCGCGGCGGCACGCAGCCGCTGGCCTTTGTAAACGCCGCCTCCTTCTCACGTCACTGCTCTCTCCTTCTCACAGTCCTTCGCTATCTCGCGCGGGTCGAGGGAAGCGATGCAAAGCCGCAAACGCGTAACGGTATGGTCTATTCGTTGTTGCTTCCAACTTTTGTGAAGCGCTGCCGAGGTTCTATTTTCGGCCTACTCACTGCGTTTCCTTTTCCATCGCATGCAGGTACATGATGATCAATAATGAAGATTTTAAATTTTAATACATACCAGTCAAATAAGTTTCAAACGACGCATTTTTATTAAACCTAAACATATAGCAATTAAAATATTACCTCATAAATAAATATAAATCAAATTTAATTTAATACAATTTTAAGTAGGAACTATTTCTTACAAAGGTACTGACAACAGCATCTATTTTCTCCCAGTAATTTTTATATTGACAGTATGTGTTTATATATTTATTTATTGACGAAATTTTCATTTTTAACCAAATAGATGCTACGTAAATGTTAACGGAACTTTAAAACGCCCGAGACTTATTTGGTTGGTCCATGTGAACACATGTTCTTNAGATGCTACGTAAATGTTAACGGAACTTTAAAACGCCCGAGACTTATTTGGTTGGTCCATGTGAACACATGTTCTTCCATGTCCTCGTGCATCGCAGCTTTTTACCAACACGTTGTTGGTGCACTGGTAATGTTGATATCACTATTACGGTCTGCAGAACAACGGGTATATTTGCATAGTAACGTGACCGATTATTCATGTACAGGATGGTCTCATATTTTACATGCGGTTCTCGTGACCCTCTCGTTAGACCGACGGTGTTTATTTGTATTAACTCGTACATGTTTTCACGTAACCAGTGACTACCCTGTACCTTGCTCTGGTGCAATTGTGTACACCTTTATTTTCCAATGTATAGGTGGTTGTTATTAAGGATCGCCCACGCTGACGAGGTCTCGGGGACGCTGGCCCTCGTGTCAGGCTGACTGTGTTTATTTATATGTATTAATTATGCTGTAACCCCTCCCCCCTCCCACCCAGCTCCACCAAACTACATACATCTTGCACGCAGCGTTACTTTGTATACCTTAACTTTTTCGTGTATGGATGAATGTTGCATGTTTCCCGCGCTAACGTTTATTTCTGTATACAGGGTGATTCTAAAATCATGGGACAAGCATTGAGGGGCGGTAGAGCTCACTAAAACAAACAATTATTGTATAGGAATATATGGGCAGAAGTGACGCGTTGTGGCACAAACACAAAAAAATAACACATGAAATGCAACACATTGTTTATTTACAACGTCGCCGCTAAATGCCTTTTTNTGGCCCTCGTGTCAGGCTGACTGTGTTTATTTATATGTATTAATTATGCTGTAACCCCTCCCCCCTCCCACCCAGCACCACCAAACTACATACATCTTGCACGCAGCGTGGCTTTGTATACCTTAACTTTTTCGTGTATGGATGAATGTTGCATGTTTCCCGCGCTAACGTTTATTTCTGTATACAGGGTGATTCTAAAATCATGGGACAAGCATTGAGGGGCGGTAGAGCTCACTAAAACAAACAATTATTGTATAGGAATATATGGGCACAAGTGACGCGTTGTGGCACAAACACAAAAATAACACATGAAATGCAACACATTGTTTATTTACAACGTCGCCGCTAAATGCCTTTTTACGGCAATGTTTATAATAATTGCTCACAATTGCTACCACCGACAGTAATGCAAGCTGGGTAGCGTCGGTGGAGTGATTGGCGAACAGATTCAAATACGCCGGGTATTTCACGCACGCCACCATTGTCAGCCAATCACGCCATATGTAGAGGTCGCCAAGCATGCGTGACTGTTGGTGGATGCATTTCCAGCAACTGTTTTAACATTTTCTGCACGGAATCACTCCTTAAGTATGCTGCTTATGAACATTTTATGTTTCCGTTAATGTGTTATGTTTTTGGGTTTGTGCTTCAACGCGTCACTTCCGCCCATATATTCCTATACAATAATTGTTTGTTTTAGTGAGCTCTACCACCCCTCAATGTTTGTCCCATGATTTTAGAATCACCCTGCATATAACACTTGCGGTAGCAGACTACGAGCGTGGTGGTAGGTGATTGACGAGTGCGCGCGGACCAGCACACACGTGTGCTATGTCAGGTCCCCCACCCTCCAGCATGCATTGGTAACTGCCAACTACCACGACATGCTTGCAACGCAATTGTATGCATACCTGCCTTCATTTTCTTTACATGTAGGGGTGACTGTTACATGTTAGCCGAACTTAAATAGTTCAGACGTGACGCCCTCCTATGCTTATAACAGGGCTTGGGGCCCAAATTGTCCTTACCAAATTGATTGCATCTAGGAATGATAACAGTGATATGAATTTGGCGGTTGTGACTTTCGCGGATAGAAAATGATAGGCATCTATGTTTATAAGTGGGATTATTGCATAATTGACCCTCCTGCCAGTTCTATGTTAGGAGCGACGCATATATAATTTAAATTTGATGACTTTGGCTTTAGCAGATGTCAAATGTTTGTCAACTATGCTAATAACAGAGGTTATAACCTAATGAACCCTGCCACCAGTCCGATGTCAGGAATGATGTGTGTGATATGAATTTGGTGACTGTAGCTTCTGCGGATGGGAAATGGTGCCCGACTATACTTATACGAGAGCTTAAGATTTATTTGACCTTGTGCTACTCGTCATCAGAGGAGATGTCTATGATATGAATTTGCTGGCTATAGCTTCGGCGGATGGGAAATGATGGTCATATATTCTTATAATACGTCTTAAGGCGTGATTGACCCTGCGGTCCTCTTCGTCGTCGGAGGTGATGACTATGTTAAGAATTGGTGGTGGGAATCCAAGATGGCGTGGGACGAAGGCAAGATGGCGGGGTATTTCACGTGTGCGCTATTAGCGTAAGTGCGATTAGTGTATGTACAATCAGGATGTATGTGTGTGATTTGTATTGCTGTCCTTAGCATATGCGTACTTGCTATAGGTCGTAAAATATATGTGCTTGTAACCAGATAGTACATGAAGTGGCATGGCGGGGTAATGAACTCGAACATTCTTCAGACAAGATGGATGGTGCTGGCATGGAATGACAGAGCGTGAATATCAGTGTGATCCCTCAACCCCTCACCACCAAAATGGATTCATCGATCCACATTGTGGAGTCATGCTATTTTCGGACTGAGTGCTCATAAAAATTAGGATTAGGGAAATTTCTTCAGGAAATGTTGCTGGTTTGGAAGGAAATTCTGGAAATGTAGAAGGAAACTGGCGATTTTAAGCGTTTTGAGGGAAAATGGCCGCTGCTGATGCGGAATGACAGAGCAGGAGGTTTCAGCGTGATGTCATCCGATATGGTCGCCGTTGCTCCGCATCCAGCATCCAGGTGCCCCAGAACCTACTATTTATAACTACTTATTTGCAACACGTTATTTTAGAAAGATACAAAATTCTTTGTGTTAATCAATGCTTTTAATTAGACCCCTGACGAATTCGCAAATTTATCTAGGGGCAAACTAGAATTCAAAGCATGTGCGTTTATATAACTTTAGCTATTGGTCCACACAGTGTTTGACACCTCCTGGAGATCGCTGACCCATTCGTCGGCTTCCACTGTGAGAGCAGACAATCAATGTGCTGTTGACATCGGCATATTTGTACATACGACTGTGCAGTCTAGCCTGCAGGTCATTGAACTCGCGAATTTTTCTGGTCTCTACTCATAATAAACTTGAAGTCTGTAGCAGTTGCCTGTTAAAATTCGACATAATTTCTACACTTTCCGCACTAAGCTCACAGAGTACATAAGAATACAGTGGTGAACTAGCCGCTTATTCCTCGAACTCCAGCCCCACACGCCAGCAATATGACGTCACTAGACAACAACATTACGGAACACCGTTCGCCAATCAGAGCTTGCCAACCGGCAGCTCAGCCAGTAGGGAACCTTCCGCAACTCGCAGTAGCCAGTCAGACATAAGGCCCGTTGCCACAGTTGCGAGCAGCCAATCAGAGAATGGGTACGCCAACATCAAAGGAAACGCAGCGCAATTTTGTCTCTGCGTACATATTTACTCTGTATGAACGTTTTGTGAAATTTTCTCTAATTTATTTTTAGTGTTACAAAAAAATCTTTGACTAGTTTCAAAGGATTATTTGCACACATACGAAAATATTTTTACAGTGTACGAAACACGTGGTTTACTAGTCGTGATTATTAAGGAAATTCGATTTTTTGCAAAAATGGGCTCCTGTCTTGTTGAATTTGAAAACACTGAACTGAGATCCTTTTTCGTGGTAGGATTGTTATAACTGCTACATGTCTTAGATGCCTGTGTGCGAGTCACCTACTTTCAGTACTGGAGTAACCGTTCTCTGATTGGCCCATTCAAACGCAATGTATTGTTACAAAGACGCGTGGCCAATACAGTTTCACACATAAAATTTCTCCGCTGCATCACCACAAATTATACATTTACAATTTTAATGAATATGAAATATGGGCAAAATGGATTTCGCAAAAAAAAATAATAATTAAAAAAAAATAAGTTGTATTGAGCAAAAATTTTCTGCAAATTGTAAGAAATATGCATGATGATCCTGATCTACACGTACAAACGCCGGGAGGCCATTCCCCATACATAGGACCAGTGACTTTTCGCGTAAAAATCGGAGAACACAGTGGACTTCAATGCTATATACACACCTCAGCTGTTGTTATACCTCCAATGGCTGCTGGTGCCGTGTCCGTCTTTGACCAAGCCACTCAGGACCAAGTAACTCCGACACTGAACCTTCGTGATTCGTGCGCAAACGGTTAACACGGGCTAGAAATTTTTTTAGCCAATCTAAGAAACTGGACGACCCTACAGTGCTTTGGACTGTATCTTGTCTCGAAATATTTTCGTGGAATATCACTGCCCCTACCCATACAAAATGAGATAAAAACACTATACGACCTATAGACAAAGTTTGTTTGGGTACCTGGCACGCAACCAACTACACCCTTGCAAACTTTGTTTTCTCGACAACCGTTCACTTGAGAGAGTTACATCGAGCCAACGTTTTTTGAACATTAATGTACATATGATTATAACGTCATTAAAAGCGACGAACCCCCGAGGGGTATACACATTTGCTGGAATAACACGACTACCTCTATTTTCTCGATAGATGGGGATGATATTACACAACAACTGTTCGGTGATTTCATATCTCGATTCAAGAAAACAGTATTCACGAAATTGTTCTTACATATCACGTAGGTTCTATTATTTTGAATTTAAACCATTCGAAATATCGTTTTCAAGGGCACTTACCCCCATTACGAGCTACTGTAGGACATATGTCGTATAATGTTTTCTATCTCATTGTGCATAGAGTATCGTTAGGAGCCGTAATATTTCGCGAAAAGATTCCAAGACAAGGTACAATTGAAAGCACTGTAGGGTCGTCCAGCTTTCTTGATTGGCTGAATCATGTTCTGGCCCGTGTTTAATATTTTCGCGCCAATCACGAAGGCTCGGTGTCAAAGTTACGGTTTTATTAGTGGCTCGATCAAATACGGTAACGGCACCAGCAGCCAGTGGAGTTATAACAACAGCCGAGGTGTGTATATAGTATTGAAGTCTACTGTGTGCTCCGATTTTTTTATCGCGAAAAAAATCACCGGCCCTAAATATCGTACGCCATTTCACAGAAGAACTCTTTCACCTGAACGCTAAGCTTCAGGTTCTAAGCCGAATATGCGGAGAGGCCGCTCCCAACGTTGCGAATAAACGTCCGGGCGTCACGTTAATAAGATTTCCTCCAGAATTAGGCGCTGCTTGGAGACTTTTTGGGAGGCGGAGAAGTTGGTGTATGGGGGGGGGNCGCTACCCTCTCGAAAATCTCGCCTTCAGAAAACACACACTCTCATCTCTCCTTTTCCCCCGTCTTATCGCCAATCCACTTTCCCCCTCCAGAATTCAATTTTAAACCTCGACACCAGCTGTGTTTCAATCCGTCGCCCCCATACTAGTGACTCCAGGGCCAAAGCAATTTCTCTCGGTATTTCCTTGCGCTGTAATTTGTTTAGGCTCGCAACACCACCCCCCACCCCCCTCTACACCTCTTCTTTCCACAAACATCGCCCCTTCCCTTCATTCGCTGTCGCTTCCAACCCTTCACGGCTTATGAAAAAACTTTTATTAGAATTTATAAAATTTTTGTTTTCCCGTACGCCTTGGTTTACCAAGTGGCTGGCGTCGTTCTGTGCTGTTGCCACAGCGGGAAATGAGATGAATTCTTCCACGTAATTTTATTTACACTCAAGATAATAATTGCCGACGGTGAAGAATTCTGCGATTTGCGCGTTTGCTATCCCTGTCGATCCCTTTGCCAGCGTGTAGGAAATGAAAATTCTTTTGCAACAAAATGATACAAAAATAATTTTTCTACCTATTCGCACATATGGAATTGACCCTTTCAGACCCACTTTAATTCACTGTTTCATGTTTCGCAAACAAAATATTTTATGATGCGTGCTGTTCTTCAGTCGACGCGATACTTTTTTCGTTTGTCACAGCCAATGTGCTGCAGGCTATATGTTCAACTACAGTTATATAAATAATTATGGCTAGGGGCAGTGATATTTCGCGAAAAGATTTCAAGACAGGATACAGTCCAAAGCACTGTAGGGTCGTCCAGCTTCTTTGATCGGCTAAACAATGTTCTGTCCCGTGTTAACCGTTTGCGCACGAATCACGAAGGTTCAGTGTCGGAGTTACTTAGTCCTGAGTGGCTTGGTCAAAGACGGACACGGCACCAGCAGCCAGTGGAGGTATAACAACAGCTGAGGTGTGTAATATAGTATTGAAGTCTACTGTGTGCTCAGATTTTTACGCGAAAATTCACTGGCCCTAATTATGACTTAGATCAGTAAGACGGTTCGCGAATCATTTACCCACAGGTAAGATGATTGGTTATTGAGCTTCGCAGTGAGTAGTACAGACCAACAATTACCTACACATGCGTAATGTATACAATTGTGTATACTGGGTCTGAATGGGTGAATTAATCTTACGAATTTTCGAGACCCGTGTACAAGAATCTGCTTGAGAAATCTGTGGTTTGATTTCAGCGCAAGCAAAACTTTGAAAAGTCGTACTTGTTGTTTCAATTTGAGAATCGGCAGGGACACCGGATTTGCGAGGAAGGGATTTCCTGTTTTGTTGTGTTGCAAAACGCTTCCGCTCAGGTCTACTTTCGTTATTAGGTGGTTCTGACTGCCACGCATCCTAGCGGCCTTCCTCTCGAATCACGCACGTCCAGCATCCGAGCAACCTAATGAGACTGGTCCAGCCAGACACCACAATGTCTTCCCGTGAAGACGCGTGGTCAGTATCTATTGTTTATTCACGCCATCTTCTCACTTTTTTAGTCAAACATTTGAAAAATTCACACAATTTATTACCGTAGAACTCGACAACTTTGTGCCACTTTTTGATATATTTCAAGCATAATCACCCTTTTTTTNACACAATTTATTACCGTAGAACTCGACAACTTTGTGCCACTTTTTGATATATTTCAAGCATAATCACCCTTTTTTTAAATTAAGATATCGGGTTGGGAATTGTATCCACCATAACTACACATCTCAAAAATGTAATCCTGTGGCCAAAACTAATCCAGGTAGCAAGGGAAGGGAGGGGGATTTTTTTTTGTGTGGCCCATTGTTGTATGCACAAGCAAGTCAACTATGGGCCACGNAAGCAAGGGAAGGGAGGGGGATTTTTTTTTGTGTGGCCCATTGTTGTATGCACAAGCAAGTCAACTATGGGCCACGTCTTCTTGTCCCATTAAATATGCACAGTTTGCACGGGACCGGGTTACAAGTCACGCTACAATTATTCACGAGTCAAAACTGTATACATTTTTTGGTTTTTACATTTTCCCTCAATGTTTAATATGTTTTTTTCATGTTTTTTGTCAAATAAGTAAAAATGTCAATTGAAAATTAATATGTTATTTAAACGCTAGATAACTAGATACGAGAGAGCAAGACTTTCGTCGACACCGGGTAACAACCCAGCGACCGGCAAAGTTGTCGAATCTTACGGTACGTGTTTGGTTGTTTCCAAAATAAGCATATCTGCCCCTAGTCAGGCCCCGGGGTCCACACTGAGAGTTTAAGGCCTGCCTATCTGAAAGAGTTCGTATAGGTAAAAGGAACTGAGGCTGACCATAGCGGGTGAACGGAATACACATTAGGTCGTATCTTAGTGATCCTATCCAATGACCTGTTGGAGAATATGAACCAGAAAAAATTATTATTTTTTTTCCACTAACTATAAACCACGCAGGATCTGTAACAATAGCTTATTATTAATACTGGTTAATCGCTGCAAATCGAGCACTTTCGAAAACAACCTTTCAAAAATCACCTACTCCTTAATGCGCATTTTTAATGGACTCGGAGACCGGCATGATCTCAGCCGAGTAGCATCAATGTTCGGATAGCAGTTCCAAAACTTAACGTCGTACTGACAGAGGTAGTGTTTAAGTTGGTAAACACTGAAGTTATTTACGTATTTTGGTTTCTGATATTTTTATACACTATGACAAAGAACTGGTATATAAATTGAGACACTGAAATGTCGCGAGTTTATTTTGACAGCTAGGATAGACCGGACATTCCTGTGTATATCCAGGCATTCTTATTTGTTCATTGGCTACAGCTTTCGTGATGAGCACTTCATCCTGTGTGTGTGAGGTTGTACTTAATTCGCTCTCGTGATATTTCGCGAAAAGATTTCGAGACAAGATACAGTCCAAAACACTGTAGGGTCGTCCAGCTTCTTTGATTGACTAAAAAAATGTTCTGACACGTGTTAACCGTTTGGGCACGAATCACGAAGGTTCAGTGTCGGAGTTACTTAGTCCTGAGTGGCTTGGTCAAAGACGGACACGGCACCAGCAGCCAATGGAGGTGTAACAACAGCTGAGGTGTGTATATAGTATTGAAGTCTACTGTGTGCTCCGATTTTTACGCGAAAAGTCACTGGCCCTAACTATACCTATCACTAGCGATGGAAATCAACGAATTAAAGTACAAATGCCAATTTGCATATTTCTTCTTCCTCTTGAGAAAGCTGTTCCTTTGATGTCGACGTAACCATTCTCTTATTGGCTGTGCGAGGCTCTTGAAGCGGTCCTTGTGTCTGATTGACTACTGCGTGCTCAGTGTTTTTCCCCTATTGGCTGGACCGCCGACTGGCAAGCAGGTTACCACGTGCTGATTGGCGAACGGCATTCTGAGCCGTTTCTGGCTAATGACGCCATTTTGGTGGCGTAAACTGCTGTAGTTCGTGGTTGCCGGCGCTGTTTCACCTTTGCATTCTCAAGTATTGTGTCGCTGAGTGAAAACCTCGTTTACCCACTCATTAGAGCCACCTGTTTTTTCGCGAAAATATTTACGCAATGACTAGAGTTCAATGTCCCATGGCATGCATGCAGTAGTTTTCCCATGGTTATTGGCCATGTTTCGTTGTCGGCATACAATTCCTCACCTGATTGGGCCAATCAGAATTAGGTAACTCCAGCACTGAGTGTCCGTGATTCGCGGGCACCTACAACGCATGGCAGTTAAACTCGCCCAGTCACGAAAGTGAATCTGAGTTCTAGTGTTTTTGGAGTGCAAGTAATCCTGAAATCTTTTCGCGAGGACAGAAGGTGGCCCTGCTAATCATAAAATCGTAAATTAGCTTAGAGTGTTATCGAAATGTATTGGTTCAAAAAGTTTTCGCGATTTTCCTTAGTTCTCGGAGTGTTGAAACGTTTTTTTTTTTTTTTTTTTACTAACTATCCTATTTGGTGAGCCATACCGAATTTACACTGGCTACATTTATTATTAGATTAAGGTTAAAGTTAGAATTAAAGTTATTTATTTCTTTAGAAAATTAATTAAACACAATTGGCCATGGCTTTTAAAATTACTGTATATGTTTATGTTAGCTAACTATCTATTTTACGTAGAGTTATTTATTTAAGGATTCAGGAGATTTCACTTTATTTAGTCTTGGTATATTTCGCTTATTTTGTTTAATTTATTTCACTTTGGGAAAAAAAAAAAAAAGGGGAGATCCCCCTGTAAAAAAACCCCCGATGCACTGTCGTTATTAGTGTTGAACGTTATTCTGCCGTGTCACTGACCCGGTTGGTTGTGCNTGTGCGGTCTGATTGTGTTCATTGTGCGGCGTTCCCGGGCCGGGCCGGGGCGCGCATGCAAATGGCGCGCGGGGGTCTGGTGATTAGGGCGGCCACAATGCCGTGCGCGGCCACAATGCCGCGATAATTTGTCTTCTCTCTCCGGCCGCCCCTCGAGAGGGTGGTGGGGGGCGGTGTTGGTCGGGTTTGGCTCGTGCCCGTGAGTGTCGGTTGCGAGATAACCGCCGGCCTCGAGCACGGGTGCGCCGACTGCCCCTGGCTGATACTGCTCTTGCCTCCTCTCCGGGGCTCGCAGTAGCTTCCTGCTAGGTTAATTGGGCACTATTGAAACGAGCATCTAACAAAAATTCAAAATTCGGGTCATTACTTTATGACTAGAGACCTGAAGAATTCGCGGATTCATTTCGGGACAAGCTANAATTCAAAATTCGGGTCATTACTTTATGACTAGAGACCTGAAGAATTCGCGGATTCATTTCGGGACAAGCTAGAATTCAAAACAGTTGCGTATATATAACTTTAGTAATTGGTCCACACGGTGTTTGACGCCTCCAGGAAAAGGCTGTCCCAATCGTCGCCTTCACTGAGTCAGCAGACAACCAATGTGCAGTTGATATCGGCATATTTATACATAAGACTATAGAGACTAGGCTGCAGGTCATCGAACTCGCGAATTTCTCAGGTCTCTACCAATCAGTATAGACATGCAAAATTATCATTATTATTTGGTAACATGATAGATAGCGACAGGTGTTTTTCGGCGAAAATATTTCAAGACCAGATGTACTCCAAAACACTTTCGTGATTGGATGATTTTAAATGTCACGTGCCTCAAGTGTCTGTCCGTGAATCATGGACGTTCAGCATCGGAGTTTTTTTTATTATGATTGGCCCAGTCAAATAATAAATGTCTTTTCGCGTAGAAACGCGGCCAATAACCAAAGGAAGTTGTGGTCGTGGGCATATTGAAGTCTAGCATGACCATAAATATTTTCGCGAAATACACCTGTCCATAACGATAGCCTTTACTACCCAGTACCTGCATTGAGAACAATTCGTGGGCTCTACTGGCTATTGGCGACTATACGGTGCCATTAACCTCTGCGACAGCTCCAGTGTAGGTTGGTTGCTCAAAAATCGAACGTTTACTTTTGGCTGAAAGCGTCGTTGGGACGTGCCACACGAGGTTTTTTTTTGGCCAATAGCAGAAGACAAGCAAGCATACGACGCCTTGTAGTTTAGTCTACCGTTAAAAAAAAATGCGATTTCGTATGTCTAGGGCCAGTGACTTTTCGATCGGAGCACACAGTAGACTTCAATACTATACACACACCTCAGCTGTTGTTATACCTCCATTGGCAGCTGGTGCCATGTCCGTCTTTGACCAAGCCACTCAGGACTAAGTAACTCCGACACTGAACCTTCGTGATTCGTGCGCAAAGGGTTAACACGGCCCAGAACATTTTTTTTAGCCAATCAAAGAAGCTGGACGACCCTGCAGTGCTTTGGACTGTATCTTGTGTCGAAATCTCACTGCCCCTACGTATGTCCCTAACGATCAGAGAACGAGTACGCGCACATGTAAGGAACCACCACGCACGCCGTTTCCTCTCTGCGTGATTATCTGCCGCGTGCTACGAGGACGGCGGCTTTATTAAAGCCGTGGAATTGCCGCGGGAGGATCGCGACTGCGGGCGACGCAGGCCTCTCAGGCCTGATGAATTATAAGGCGAGGCGCGAGGCCCGACGTGAAACATTAACTTGGGCGGAGTGACACACTGCGCCCTCGTGGTTCGCCGGCAGCCGCCTCTCTCAGCTACAGCCTGCCCACTGTTAATCCAACACTTCTACAATCAGTGGAGTGGAGTGCAGAGATTTCGGCGGCTCTTATCACTAGGGGCTGTGATATTTCGCGAAAATATTTCGAGACAAGATACAGTCCAAAGCACTGTAGGGTCGTCCAGCTTCTTTGACTGGCTAAAAAATGTTCTGGCCCGTGTTAACCGTTTGCGCACGAATCACGAAGGTTCGGTGTCGGAGTTGCTTAGTCCTGAGTGGCTTGGTCGAAGACGGACATGGCACCAGCAGCCAATGGAGGTATAACAGCAGCTGAGGTGTGTATATAGTATTGAAGTCTACTGTGTGCTCCGATTTTTACGCGAGAAGTCACTGGTCCTACGTATCACTAGTGTTACGCCAAATTCGCGTTATTTGAGTGACATGCTAGACTTTACTTCCCTGTGCCCACTTGAGGGCGATTCGCGATTTCATTAGTTCTCTGGCCATCGTAAGACGTATTTAACTTAAGTGACCGCTTTGCTGGAGATTGGTTGCTCAAGCTTTAAGCCTTTCCTTATTGGCTCGAAGTATCTTTGGTATGAGCCGCCACACAACTTGTATACCTACGGCAACGGTCAATAGAACATTCGACGTCTTGAAGTTAAGTCTGCCGCCAAATAATAATGCGAATTTTGCAGGTCTCTACTCATCACTTAGAGTGCTGCTGACGTAATGAAACGTAGTATGAAGTCAACTGAGTCGTGCGGACTTGCCTTATCATTACGACGTACGAATTCTTAGTGAAGACATGGACGAAGAAATATTACTTCGCCCGTAGTTTTCACAAAAGTTCTCTGCGACGGTCAGCAACACTCACACTGTAAGTTACTGGAGTGAACAAGGTGGATTGTATATTATTCTACGTAGGAAACAACGTTTGATTGGGACGCTTTTAGCCCGGCATAATATTGACAGAGATCCGACCAGTAATGAACGCTGTGCCGTATAGCAAGCGTGCCCGGTGTTGTGTGTGAGCCAATAGGACAATTGTAAATGGGAATACAGAGGCCAACAGAACTGATGTTCATGCTGTCGTGAATACAGGCGACATACTGCTAGCTTGTTTTAGTTGTCTGTAAATCTGTAACACACTCAAAGTGTTAACAATGGGGTAGGACCAGTGACTTCTCGCGTAAAAATCGGAGCACACAGTAGACTTCAATACTATGTACACACCTCAGCTGCTGTTATACCTCCATTGGCTGCTGGTGCCGTGTCCGTCTTCGACCAAGCCACTCAGGACTAAGTAACTCCGACACTGAACCTTCGTGATTCGTGAGAAAACGGTTAACACGGGCCAGAACATTTTTTAGCAAATCAAAAAGCTGGACGACCCTACAGTGCTTTGGACTGTATCTTGTCTCGAAATCTTTTCGCCTAAATATCACTGCTCCTAACAATGAGGTCTCGAGAACCGATGAGGGTGAAGTGAGGTGAGTATGGAGCAGCGCCGGTTTGTAAGGGCGGATTAAACGTGAGGCACCAGCCAAAAAACCGTTTATCAGCGGCATCGTCCGGCACGATTCCCGCGTGCTAAATTTCCGGGTTCGCCTTGGTGAGAGGCGAGCGCTCTAGCCGCTGCCCCACCACGGCACCTTTTTGAAATCAACCAATTAAAAATGGACCTGCCCCTACCTGCATACATTTTAACCTATTCGGACCCAGTGTACACAACTGTGTACATTACGCACGTGCAGGTAAATTTTGGTTTGTACTAGACACTATGCAGCTCAATGACCAACGATCTTACCTGTGGGTAAATGATTCGCAAACCGTGTTATTAGTCGAGGTCATAATTGGTTCGTATAAATGTGGCCGAAGATGTAGTCTACAGTTCGTTGGCTGTGACAACGAAACACATGTTGTGTTGACCACGCGTCATATATTTTTTTTTGTTTTTGGTTTCAACACCTGAAACTGTAAATTAAAGTGAGTCGGTAAGGGTTAAGGGGTACGCTGACCGGGGATGCATCCAGTAAAGTTAACGACGGAGAGAAAATAGTGCCATGTCTTAATATAAATTTAAAGCGTTAGGTAAACTTTTGTGAATATTGAAATGGTTTCGTTTGCTTCTGTTTTTTTTTAATGCATTTAAGTGTAGGATTTAATCACTTGGTGAAATGTTTACTTTTTTTAATAATTCCACAGTTTCACTTGGCCGATGCATGGGTAATGTGATCAGGCTCGTTGCTATGATAATTTTACGTAAGTATGGTTGAAGAGTACACAATGTGTATAGAAGTAGATCTTAAGCAGCGCTTTCAAAAGTGCTTAGTTTACTAACAAAGAATGTTCACGATAAAGTGAGTACTTTTGAAGCCCTATTTACTTTTTTCTATCGGCCATTTTTTTATCTTTACGCCACGTGTTCTCATGTGTGTAATAAAAACAGTGTACTGAAAAGTTAACGTGTAAGGCTGCAATAAAAAATTTTTATTGGCTATTATTTCGAATGAGAAAGCTTCTAAAATTGCTCACTTTACCGTGAATAGCCTATAACAGCCTGTACCGTGCCTGACTGTAGCTTCTTCACAAGCCGGTTGAGTTGAGTTGAGAGATTTGGGCGGCTCTTAGCAACGAGGTCTTGAGAGCCGCTGAGAGTGAAATGAGATGAGAATTAAGCAGCGCCGGAATGCAAGAGTGGTGGAAACGGGAGATCACCGAGAAAACCCGCCAACCAGCGGCATCGTCCAGTACGATTCCCACTTGCGAAAATCCGTAGTGACCCGGCTGAGGATTGAACCCGGTTCGCCTTGAGGCGAGCAGTCCTACCGCTTAGGGTATTTAAATCTTACATGCACGTAAATATTTTAACGAAAATAAAAAAAGTGAACTGAGAAATGTGGATACACTAAATTTAATCTTGGGCATTTACAAAAAAATATTACAATTGTGCAGTAACGCCTAATTTGAAGCACTCTGTTCTGTATATTTAGCTTGCTTAAAAATACTCACTGCGAGCATCTTTGTGGTAACGACAGCTAGAACGAGAGTTACTCGTGACTGTCTTTATGTGGTAAAGACATCTATTTGTGGCTGTCTTTGTGATGACGCATAGGTTTGAAAGCTCTGCGGGCTCTGTTCTTAAATCAACAATCTATTTGCTGATTTTTTTTTTTTCAGTTATTACAGAGTTTCTCGTGTNTTTGTGATGACGCATAGGTTTGAAAGCTCTGCGGGCTCTGTTCTTAAATCAACAATCTATTTGCTGATTTTTTTTTTCAGTTATTACAGAGTTTCTCATGTCGAATATTGCGTTAAAGTAGTAAAATTTGCAGTTATAAATAAATTTGTTTCTTAATACATTTACGAATTACACTTTTAAAATAAATCCACTTCTTTACGCGGTGCAAAATTTCAGATTGTCGTAGTTAATTTTGAGCATCATGAGATAGCGACACTAAACCCGTGGCCGAGTCCATTGTCTTTAACGCTGTTCCGTCATAGAGGGTATCACTAGTAAAAAATAAAACGCACTTTTGAAATGTATTCCAGACAGCGTGTATGCGTCCAGAAATATAACAAAACCTAAATATTTCTCTTCGTCGAGGCATTTTAATGAGGATTCGTCTCTCTTGTGTGTGTCTGCTTAAGTTAACATCAACACGTTGGCCATTTTCTTTACTCTGCCGATTATAAACACATTTCGTTGGGACGTTTTTTTTATTAATATAGTCACGAGAAATCCGAAAGACAGTCATGGCGACGATTCGATTTACAGAGTACCATTTAGCCTCGTAAAGATAGTAACGTGGTAATGTATTTATATAAAGACAGTAAAAGTATAGAAGATTGGTAAAGACCTGAAAAAATACGCGTTACAATTCGTTTGGTGACACATTAGATTTCTCTGCACTGTATTTACTTCAGCGCAATCCGTGATGCCGTTGGCTACTGGAAACTATACTGCGTCATTTACCTGTCTGACCGATTGACTGGAGATTGGTCGCTCAACATTTGAGCCTTTACTATTGGTTCAAAGTGTCCTTGGAACGAACCACTCAAGTTGTCTGCCGATGGTAAAAGTCAAAAGAACATACAACATCTGGCAGTTACGTCTGCCGCCAAATAACGTAGTGTGTAATCCAGCCTACTAATACTCCCAAAGACAACCTTCAGGAAATAAATTGAAATTAATTACGTTGGTTCCTCCCTTTTTAAAGACGTTCGATGCGTATATTTTAATATATCTAATTCATTTATTAACGAAAAAAAATTTAATTAATTTTCAGTTTTTTTTTTAAGCTGAATCAGTGTCGACTGGAGTGTTAAAAAAATTGACTCCTCATAAACGTGGCCTTTCTTCCGTAAACTACTATGAATCGACGCAGAAAAGCAAGGCAAGCGCAGGAAAAATTGCTGATACTTGTAGCATTCCACATCTAGTCAAGAACTGCATCAATGAGATTCGCGGAGAAGGCGGAATGAATCCTCGGCCAGTGGTGTATTGTATTTCTGCGAGAGCACTACTTCTACATCACAAAGGATGGAACGAAGACTAACAGTTGTAAACTAAGAGGTCGTCCCACGCACACTTAATGAAGCAGCTGTGCTTATTTAGACGGTGGCTTAATCTAAGAGGGGCCGCTGTGGTGAAGTGGTCAGACTACTAGCCTCTCACCTAGGCGAACCGAGATCGATTCCCGACAGGGTCGCTTCAGGATTTTCGCTTGTGGGAATCGTGCCGGACGCTGCCTCTGGTCAGCGAATTTTCTCGGGGATCTCCCGTTTCCCCCCGCCCTTGCATTCCGGCACTGCTCCATACTCACCTCGTTTCACCCTCATCGGGCTCTCAAGACCTCGATGTTAAGAGCCGTCCAAATCTCTCCACTCCACTTTGAGAATTTGTACACGCTACTTCGAAATGGTGCCAAATATCGAAATGCTGATATCTACCCACTAGGTTCCACAAAGTTCTGGAACCTAAGAACAAGACGTACCCGACAAACATTAACGCTAATAAACTTTCACGGGAAGTGACTTTGCAAGATCTCCTGAATCACGCAGCAAACAGGATACATAAGTTTCTAAGCGAAAGGCACTTTTTTTTAAAAGAAAGATGACAGGAAGGATGAAAACAGGAATGAGTAAAGTGAAGAAGTGAGATAATTGAAGAAGAAATGACGAACAGTTTGGAAGGTGGTGGTAAAAGGTGGAAAATTATACAACACTGAAACATTAGGAAGTAAACACTGGATAAATCGAAACTATTTTTGAACATTTTCCTTCGAATGCTTATAACAACGATATACATTTTTTTTTTAAATTGCAATATAGTGAATAGATATGATTGCTTTTGTCACAGGCGACAACAGTCTATCTTATAGTGTAGTTTTCAGTAATCGTTTAATAACTCTTGATTTTTTAATTCTCTCTGA
This sequence comes from Clitarchus hookeri, assembly GCA_002778355.1. Taxonomy (NCBI): domain Eukaryota; kingdom Metazoa; phylum Arthropoda; class Insecta; order Phasmatodea; family Phasmatidae; genus Clitarchus; species Clitarchus hookeri. The sequence continues at coordinate 289,913 of NQII01002603.1, read as the reverse complement.
GGAAAATGGTTATGTGACTTGGCATTTGTTTAGGATTGAATTTGGAAATAAAATTTGCGTGAATAAAATAAACGTACGCAATACTGCATGCTAAGTATTGTATTGTAAACAAGTCATCTTAAGTGAATTCGAAAAAAAAAACCCATAATTGACCTCTTTTCATAAAAATTTGCAAATTTGTTATTATATTATCCTATAATACTTTGTACATATACATTTTTTATTAAAGTAATTATTGCATAAGTATAATAACGATTATTCTTTAAATGCAGTTTTATTTTGAAAGAGATGGTCACTAATCTGGTGAAAAATCGAGTTACTTTTCTAAAGCTTCCGCGGTTTTAAAAATTACTCAAAGTGGATTTGTGTAGTTTAAAAATATAAGAATTATATTTTCTGGCATTTGTCTAATGTACGATATATTTGTTAACTACAAAACGCTACGGCTTTTTTTTTTTTTTTTTTTTTTTCGAATACTCGTACAGTTTAACCAGCTGTGGAAAGTTATTCTGATATTATTTCATTACAGCATTGTAAAGTATTACTTCCTGGTACCGAATTGACGAATATAGACCGTAATGTTGTTTTTACATGTTAAAAATAGTTTTAAATAGTTATCTAGGTTTTTAGGATTTTTGGCGCGTGGGAATGACATCTGGAACGACTGTGCGGCGGGAGTAGCAGGTATGTGACGTGCGGGTTGCGGCGTGTTTGTGTGCAGGCGCTGACGAGGTGGAGGACGCCGCGACGTTCGTGAACGCCAGCTTGTCGCCGTACTTCGACCTGAACGTGCCTCGGAACGTGACCACGGCAGCCGGGCAGACCGCCTTCCTGCACTGCCGCGTGCACCAGCTCGGCGACAAGGGCGTGAGTACTGCTCCCAACACATTGCTTTACCGACCTTATACTATTTAGGTAGGGCCAGTGACTTTTCGCGTAAAAATCGGAGCACACAGTAGACTTCAATACTATATACACACCTCAGCTGTTGTTATACCTCCATTGGCTGCTGGTGCCGTGTCCGTCTTCGACCAAGCCACTCAGGACTAAGTAACTCCGACACTGAACCTTCGTGATTCGTGCGCAAACGGTTAACACGGGCCAGAACATTTTTTCAGCCAATCGAAGAAGCTGGACGACCCTACAGTGCTTTGGACTGTATCTTGTCTCGAAATTTTTTCGCGAAATATCACTGCCCCTATATTTAGATCTACGTACTAAGCCCCAGAGTAACTCGGCATACATTACTTTATAAGGGCATTCAACATGCTAAAATTATTTCCTAAATAGTCAGCATATTACGAATGTTTTGTTGTGATATGAAATAATAGCCTGGCAAAAGTTTGACTGTGGCATAACATTATTTTTCTAATACTAAATATAATAACTGTATTAACTTTGCATTTATATATTTAATCGTACAAATTTCAAATTGAACGAAGTTAACACGTCAGGCTAAGCCCCAAAATAAGTGTTCACGTCGTCAGAATGTTACCAAAAACATTTTATTATAAATTTGTCATGTGGGTACCTCGAATTTTAGTTCTAACTTTTTAGGCGGTATTTAAAGTAAACAAGAAGTTGCTGATAACTAATGGGCCTACTTTCCTCTATATTGGTGCAAATATATTTTAGTGAAGTTCTTGAAAGCTTAGGTGGTAGGTAGTCGTTGGCGTCTCATTGACAGCAATATTATTAGAGATGAAACCAGAAACATGTGAAACAGTACAAAGACAATTAAAATACATGAGTGACTAACCAAGGATTCGAATTCAGAAAAACTCATAAAATTAAGCTAGCTTGCAATCAACTGCACGCCATTCAGAAAATAACTGACTTGCATACTTAAAACATATAAATTGATATAGCCTACCACAGTACAATTTCTACGCCAAATTTGAAAGAAATCGATTGATTGTTTCTCAAGATACGGCATAAAAACTATATTATTTCATGTAGGGCTATCTTACAAAATGGCGGAGAAATGAGGCTTTGTATAGACAATTTTTATGGATATAACTGATACTGTCAGCATACAAAGATAAGTTTAAATTTGTTTTGCAGTTTCGTAAATAAAATATTCGGAGCTAAAATGTTTATATATCCGCCATTTTTAAAATATGTATGTCTGACCCTTTCAAAATTTATTAGTTTTCATAGTCTGCCATAGTGCTAATTGTTAGACAAATTAGGTGGAAATCGGTTGTTTATTCGGATATCACATAATTCTATTTTGTCAAGTGAAACTATTTTACAAAATGGTGGACAAAGGATATTTTGTGTACACATTTGATTGTTGTAATATAAACATCCACCATACAAAGTTCCATTGGCATTAGTTAAATGGTTTCGACGATATAACATACAAAACTAAAATATCTGTATGACCTCTATTTTGAGAATAAGTGTCTGACATTCCTAAAACATATCAGTTAACATTGCCTACCGCAGTACTGCTTGTTTACTATATTTGGTAGGAATCGGCCAAATGTTTCCTAGGATATGACACAAAAAAAATATTTATTCGTGTTGTACTATCTTACAAAATGGAGGGTAAAAGACGCTATACATGGCTTCTTATTTGGTGATGAAATAATTTCACGCGGTAGCCATGGCATTAGTTTACTTTTAAAATTTTTTCATTTGTACAACTTTGTTAGTATTTGTTATTATGGCTGCAGCAAAACAGAAACATTTTGTATTTGTCATAAAATTACTAGAAAAATATAAAGTGTGAAATGTTATTATTCTAGAAAAACATCACATACAGTGCGCACAAGTTGAACAATGTTTGGTACAAATATAAAATTATTAATTTTTTGGTGGTCCAACGCTTGCGCGCCCACTGGACGCCGCACGGGTTCATAGAAGTCCACGGCTGCGCGTCCAAGGTCACGCAAGAAGTGACACTAACACGCACGCCTGGTGCCTCATCGCCAGAGACGTGCAAGATTCGCGTTATTATTTAAGGCCCCCGTCTACCTGGAACTTTTTCCCACGTTTATGCCGAGAAGCGCGGGAGCGACAAGGGCGACACTGCCACGCGCATCAAGTACGCCATCGCCGCTAAGCGCAAGGCTCTGAACTGGCGTGCAGTGTTCTCGTCGTGCTGCGTGTACCTATGGGACTTTCAGCAGTGACCATATTATTTTATTAGTGGGAAGTCTTTAGAAAGGTTCAATGCAGGCGCCTATAGTAGTTTTGTATGTATCTGATGCGTGCATTTTGAGCTACAGCGCCTTGGAAAGGCCGTTTTTAGGGGTTTTGGAGTACTCTGAATTGATGTTTCTAACGTACGTAATATTTTGAAAGTACTTAACAGCTCTCGTCTGAAGTGTATGTTCTTTTCGTAGATCAGCACGTTGGACGCACGCTTAATAGTTTCGTTGAAAAACGTGTATTTGGAACGCAGTTCAAGCGCCAGGTAGACGGGCGCCTTAAGGACAGACTGAACTCCCAAGCTGTTGGGCGTTTGGCAGACTCCAGTCATCGGCCAAAAATATGCGTGGCATGCCTCGGATAATTCTTGAGCCGATAATACAAGTTCGGCGGCTGGAGTGACCAATCTCCTTTGAGGAGAGCGAGCACGTGCGCGACTTTCGTTTACGATGCAGCGGCCAACCACGAACTGTGGACACGTGTTTACAAGGCAGCGGAGTCTATCGTGCCACCCGAGAGATAACGCGAATTCCTCACGTCTCTTACTCATCGCTCCTACGCGCAAGGCATGCTGTGTTTCCGCCGTGATCCTGTACTGCCTGAATGAGATACGTAACAGTGGCACTTTATTACACGCGATGAAATCCCGCAGTTTGAACTACGCCCTTATGTTCGTACTTTTTTTCTTGCCGCTTATCGAAACGGCGTAGGCACCCTTAACAGCACAATGGAGGCACGTTAAACAGTTCCTTTAGGGAAAAACCGTGTTTTTTTTTTTTTTAAACACTGCAACGCAGTAAGGTAGACGTCTCTGTCGCCAGGCCGTGCGTTGTAGTGCGTGGGCTCTCATTAGAAAACATATTTTTTTTTTTGCCGATAGGTCCGTTCTGGGCCGAGTCGATCCGAGCGAAACTTATTGTGATCGCCGTCCTTAAGGTTGAAGTAACTTTGCACGTCTGAGACCTAAAAGCGTGGGAGCGTTAGGGGCGACCGAGACATGCGCATCAACTTTCTCGTCGACTCTACGCGCAAGGCACAGAACTGGCGTGCAGTCTTGCCGTCGATAACGCGTCTCTTTGAGACTTTCAGCGGAGACCCTGCCATTTCGTGACGTATTAATAAAAATGAAGGTTTGATGCACGTCCCCTGTTTTTTTATTAAATGTTTTGTGGTGAAATGTTCATTCATAAAAATTACCGCGAAAACACCCGTCCGAGCTATTTTCACTATCGCAAAAAACATGCTTTGGAGAGAAATTGAGGAACTGGAAAACGTATGCAGACGCGTAAAGTTTCTTAAATGCCGTTCGTAAGAAGACCCTCACTCGGGCACGTTGGACGGTTTTCTGCTGGAGCTCTGCACACAGTTCTCGGCGGCCCACCCAGGCGGGCGCCTTAAGACTTCAGACTGATCCGGCGCGTGATGGAGGCAATGAAGAGAGTGCCCGTGGGAGTGCAGCGTGTAGCAGAGCTCGTTAGAGCGGCCCGTCTTGTCTCTTCCCGCCAATCCTTATCGATCTCTCATTCCCGCCAGTCACGGGGAGCCACCTCGCCGACACGCCGAGGCCTTAGTCTCGAGCTCGCCCGGCGAAATCAACTGTCTCCGTTGCCAACGGGGAAAATTTAGCTAACAAACACTTCGGCAACTAAAGTTGGACACACAGCCATCCGTCGCATCCGTCAGTCTCCCGTCCGTCCGGTGGATGGTCACGTGATCTTCAACCAATCGCAGAGCAACCTTTTTGTTTTTTTTTTCCTATCCTTCAATCCGTCTAATATTTCTCAAACGTCAACTTTCGACGGACCGACGGATGGGCCACCGCCTTCTGACGACATTCCGTAGAAGCGAATACGCACTTTAAAATAAAATGCAATTAGGTGAAAAGGCGTAAAATAAAATTATCTCCCCAAAATGTTTATGGCTTGAAAATGTATTTCCAGGCAAAATATACCTCCAACTAAAGAAAGATCACGATGTTAAGTTGTCACACTGAAATTTTGCCGTGCAGAAGGATTGGCGGACGACGGATGGTTGTGAGCCCAGCCTAAGAGACAGACGAATTGCGTGGCGGTACTGTTGATGTGGGCGTACCCATTCTCCGATTGGCTACGCGAATCTCCGGGAACGGGGCCTTGTGCCTGAGACTGGCTACCGCGTGTTGAGGAAGGTTTACTATTGGCTGGGCCTGCCGTCTGGCAAGTAGGTTACCGGGCGCTGATTGGCGAACGGCGTACCGGCGCGCGTGTTGCTGTTCAGTGACGCCATTTGGTTGCGTGCGCTGCTGGAGTTCGAGGAATAAGCGGCCGTTTCACCTCTGTATTCTTTACGTTCTCCGTCGCCAAGACCAATAGTAAACTGTAAACATTTTTCCAGTAAACCTCCTAAACTGTAATAGAAGTTTTGGTGTATGCATAGTAGCGTATCGCCAATCGAGGTGACTTTGACACCTTTTAAAATGTTTTTTTACTTTGTTTCATCACTGTATAATTGTTTTGTTCAGCCGCCATTTTTTTACACAACAATACATGTGTGGCGTATCGATTCATGAATTGAGGTAATTTTGCTAACTTGTATTTTGCGAGATATTAATATTTTTTTCAGGGTGCAAAGTCACCCCGGCCTTGGGGTGACTTAGACACTTTACCTCATTCTTGTTATTTTCAGCTTTGTAGCCTTCTGCATGTCAAGTCACCCCTCAGCTACTTATTTTGACACTTTATATGACATACAGGATAAGTATTTCAGTAATTGCAATGACAAACTAATTATAGTTTCTGACTTACTCACTCACTTACTCATTAACGCACAGCTCAACCCGCGTTGCGCAAAAGCATGGTACTTTAGTAATGGATTCACCTTGGGGTGCAGGTACCCACTAAGAAGTGAGTTTTCATCATTCAACCCCTAAGAGTGTGAAAAGGGGTAAATATATTTTTTTTGAGGAATCTTCAATATTTTACTAACTCGACAAGACATCGCTGTGTTCTATGCTTTAAAAACCTACTAATAAAAATGCCCAAAAAGAAGTTTCAATTTTTTTTTTAATTCCACCCCTGAGAGTATGAAAATTGGTTAAACGTGTTTTCAAGGACTCTTTTCGTAGCATATTAACGCGATAATATATTATTATTGACTTTGCTTTAATCTCGATGTACAAAAAAGAAAATATCCAATGAATTTTAACGTTTTGCGAAAACACTGGACCTAGAAATGTGAAATCTAAGAAGTGGTTCCTCTTTAGGGAGTAGGCATCCACCAAGAACAAAGTGTTCGAAATTCAATCCTTGATGGTATGAAAAGGGGTAAATTTGTTAAGTGAGCTGCTAACTCATTACTGCGACTGTTTATATTCACCCGTTAAAAATATTAGATATGTAATCCTAGCACCTGAAGGGAAACGACTAATGTGGCGTACAAAGAGGTGCTTATATTATCTTTTTGGCGTAGTACAAGCGGGAAAAACCGCGGGCGCAAAGCTAGTGATACTATACGTCATACTATTATAAATCCGCTTTTTCGGAAATTCACCAACAGATCCACCAGTGGTGAATGTTCTGGTGTGCACCGGTGTACACAGGTTGAGAGAGAATTTCCAAACATCAGGTTGATTATATATTCTTGTTGCGAATGAAAATGAATAAATACATACATGCAAAATAACTTTACAAAACAGGAAGCCCGTGTTAAACACAATGCTAACGTATTTTCTAATAAACATGCACTTTATTAATAAAATAAAAATTGAGTCCCACATCTTTCTGCGATGTTTGTGCGCATTTAAAGGAACAAAGTTTTTTTCCGTTGCAATTAAACGTGGCCATTCGCCTTTCTTTGACTTTACCGTTCACTGATGCTTTATTTATTCACATACGTGTTTCCTAGGTTGTGTTCGAAAATGCGTCGGCTGATATTCCGGTGCACATCCACCAGATCCACCGACGTTTCAGGACGGTTGAACTGGTGGATACATCGGTTGAACTGAACTAGACGAAAATCATTAGTTTCCGAACGTCCGGTGTGGGTCGGGGGGGATGCATTGGTGAATTTCCGAAAACGCTTGTTTACCACAGGGCAGAGGGTGTCCACGGTTAAATCGGCACTTTCGAAATCAACCTTTGAAAAATATCACTTACCCTACAAGCATTTACGTATTTTAACGGACACCTATACTGGCATACTCTCAGTAATGTTGGCAACGACTGAGAGAAAGTAGTTACATGTCTCAGAGGTGGGGGGAAAAAACGTTAGGTAAATATTTGTGAAAACTGGAATTATTTATATATTACATATTTGCTCATTGTATCACATCATACATTAGAAGAAAAAAAGGAAGCAAAATAAATAATATCTGTATTCACAAATGTTTACGTAACAAAATTTAATTCGACTTATGACGTGGACCTACTTTCTCTCCGGCGTTACCAACTTTATTGGAAGCATGTCAGTCAGTGTGCCCGGTAAAATATGCGCAGATAAGGGGACTTGACATTTTTCAAAGGTTGATTTCAAAAGTGCCGTGCAGTTAACCGTGAGCAGCCTATATTTAATTATATCCGCGGTGCGCGCGAATCTCGCGGGCCGATCGCTGCATCCTTCCCGGCCGTGATTAAATGCGAGAGTGCTCCTCCGCGATTTATGGACGCATAATGAAGAGCTCAAGCGAGGCACGGCTGTGCGCGGGGCATCCATCTTGCCGCGCGACATCGCTCCCGTTCGCTTGCCGTCGCCATAGAACAGTCGCGTGTAGAGAGGCCAAGTTGTGCGTGGTGCTTCTTTCGCTGTGCACTGTTGGTACCATAGACTACCGGAGAGGTATAGGCTGTTCATGGTAAAGTGAGCACTTTTTTTAACCCCTCTCGTTCGGAATGATTGTCAATAAATATATTTTATTGTAGCCTTAGACGTTAACTTTCGAGTCCGGTGAAATATATACACTGTGTTTATTACTTACATGTCAATATTTATTTGAAAAAGTGGTGAAATGATAAAAAAATGGCTGATAGAAAAGAGTAACTAGGGCCTCAAAAGTGCTCACTTTACCGTGAACAGCCCATAGACAGGTTATCCGTTTTCTGCGCATGTACCCGACATGTGCCCATCTGTCAAAGTCACGCGTCAACAGTTATAAACACATTTGTTTTTATTTCAATTTTCAAAAGATATGCACTTTTATATGAATAAAATACTTTCACCAATTTGAATTTAATCAAAATGCAATTCAAATTGGTTAGGGGAAATATATAGACATCTCAAAGCACTTGTTTGCTGATCAGTGTTCCAACCTCAAGTCAGATATATTTGGGCGGATCTTAAGGCTTCCGTCTACCTGGAACTTTTTCCCACGTCTAGGCCGAGAAGCGTGGGAGCGATAAGGGCGACACTGCCACGCGCATCAAGTACGCCATCGCCGCTAAGCGCAAGGCTCTGAACTGGCGTGCAGTGTTCTCGTCGTGCTGCGTGTACCTATGGGACTTTCAGCGGTGACCATATAATTTTATTAGTGGAAAGTCTTTAGGAAGGTTCGGTGCAGGCGCCTATAGTAGTTTTGTGTGTATCTGATGCGTGCATTTTGAGCTACAGCGCCTTGTAAAGGCCGTTTTTAGCGGTTTTGGAGTACTCTGAATTGATGTTTCTAACGTACGTGGTATTTTGAAAGTACTTAACAGCTCTCGTCTGAAGTGTGTGTTCTTTTCGTAGATCAGCACGTTGGACGCACGCTTAATAGTTTCGTTGAAAAACGTGTATTTGGAACACTCTGCAACGCAGTTCAAGCGCCAGGTAGACGGGCGTCTTAACAACGAGGTCTTGAGAGTAACCTAAAATCAAATCGACGCCGTTTTTGCTAGACGTGATAGCAGAGCAACAGTTCGATGTAGGGACACGGAGATTGGTTGTGCGCAGCCAGCGAGATTAGTCGGCCACACAGTACACAGAAAAAAGTATAATGTTCTTGTAACAAAAAAAAACACTTTTGATGTATTTTTAAAACGTCTATGGTTTAGTAAAATTAATAATGTAGTGACAAAGCTAATAATGTTCAACTGTTGAAGTGTTGATGTTATTAAAGCCTCTAAGCAATGTTGCCGCAACCAAGTGTTGTATTACGCTAAACATATTAACAACACAAGTTTACACTGACTTGGCGTTGTAAAATGGCGGATATTAGTGAGCAGCGGTAAAATTAAAATGAAATCACTGTATTTAAATTTAAAAGCATAGTGTGATAACTAAATGTAGCTTAGACCAGCTCTCAAACCTTGCAAAGAAGTTGTAAGTGTGCCAAATATGCAAATACATGCATTTATAGAGCATGAAGTATTTTCACATAACTAAAAATAACAGCAGTTTGTCGGTATATTGCACTGACTACCCACAATATGAAACATAGTCAGACATGTTAAGATAGGGCAGTTTGAAGGACGTCAAGTTTTGAAGTCGCGGGTTCAATGCCCCTACCAGCCGTCATTTTTTTTTCGTTGGTAATATTTATTTTTGTGACAAAATAATTGTAGATAATTTACTTTACATCGAGATGTTTTTTTTTTAAGCAGAGAAAATACAAGAACATTTTAACACAAATGTTAACATCAATTGTACGCAATTTTTTTTTGCCGCAACATACCTAAACACCACCTTAATATTGACAGTACAGTAAGGAGATAGCATTGTTAAAAAAAAGTGCTAAATATAACTTTAACATTAATAGCTTAGCAGTATATTACATTAACAGAACATTAGTTACTGACAACTCACGGATAACTTTTTTTTTTTTTTTTACTGTTGGATCAACATTAGACCTTTTTTCTGTGATGCTTACTCAAGTATATAGTCATGAAATGGCGGCTTGAACTGTAATTTTTTTTTGTACTTTTGCAAGAAACATTTTTGGCAACCCAGTTGCCAAGAAAATCCTTTGTAGAACTGCAAACAGTTCTGTTGTAAAATCTACAAAACATATATTTGTAATATTTAAAAAATGATAGGCTTGTGTTGCAGCTACATTATAAAGAAGTAAACATAAAATTATTTTTTTCTTATAGAAAGTAAATACGATGAGTTAATAACAAAGAATCAGAAAAAAAAATTATTTCAAAAAATAATTCACTACAAAACAATACGCTTTGCCAGAACGGGGATTAGAACCCACGTCTCCTGCGTTATCATCCCACACCCTAACTACGAGACTGACTTACTTGAGAACTTTACAGTTATTTCTGTACTGTATATAGCAGTATATACCTACAAAATATTAGTGATTATTAGTGAAGTTATTCGTTTAAGAAGAACGCATTTATTTAATCTTATAATTCCTGTGTAGATATGAAACATTAATATTAACAGTAAATGAGTGTTTTTAAAATTATCGTGTTTTTATTATGATTATTTGAGTTTTAGTGTTATACGTAGGGGCAGTGATATTTCGCGAAATATAAAGCTCTGTTCTATCTCAGGTTTCGTGACATCCCAGCAGGTCTTTCTTTGATTGGCTAAAAAAAAAAATGTTCTGACTCGTGTTAACCGTTTGCGCACGAATCACGGAGGTTCAGTGTCGGAGTTACTCAGTCCTGAGGGGCTTGGTCAAAGACGCACACGGCACCAGCAGCCAATGGAGGTATAACAACAGCTGAGGTGTGTGTATAGATAACTTCAGATGACACACGAGCGATTTTTACGCGAAAAGTCACTGGCTCTACTCACAGTCTTCGAATATGCACGCGTTTGAAGATCAGATTGTCCTAAATAAAGCCCCAAGAATTTTTCAATCTCTTCTCATTACGCTCTGTTCGGTTGTCAACTGCAGCTGATTGAGTGTGTGTGGTTGTGCGAGACAGGGGTAGGGAGAGAGTGAGAAGGGTGCATGCGATTAAATTAAAGTGAAGCCATCAATTACCGAGGCAGGCCCACCCCATCCCCACCACGACTTCCTGCTGCACGCGTCCCCCGCTGCTTGGCGACTCCATTAAAATTCTCAGCCAGCCGCCGATTTGTCATAAGTGGTGGCACAAACACTTCTCGGGTATTTCTTGACAGACGCCTCATCTCCACCGGCAAATTGATTCCCCCCCTCTACCCTCCTCGTTCCTACCCCGCCAATCACGTCCGACCCTNAGACGCCTCATCTCCACCGGCAAATTGATTCCCCCCCTCTACCCTCCTCGTTCCTACCCCGCCAATCACGTCCGACCCTCCCGTCTTCGTCTACTCCCGTTCTCTTTACCTCCTTCCTCATTTTCCCTTTCCATCCCTTTCGCATTTCTACCCTCTGTCCACGTCCGCTTTCACAGACTACTTAGGCTGTTGCCTGGTTTGAAAGCAGTGAGAATTTGGGATAGGTAGGGCCACCTGTTTTTCGCGAATAGATNCGCCTCATCTCCACCGGCAAATTGATTCCCCCCCTCTACCCTCCTCGTTCCTACCCCGCCAATCACGTCCGACCCTTATTCCCCAGATCGGACCCTTCCGTCTTCGTCTACTCTCGTTCTGTTTACCTCCTTCCTCATTTTCCCTTTCCATCCCTTTCGCATTTCTACCCTCTGTCCACGTCCGCTTTCACAGAGNCTACCCTCTGTCCACGTCCGCTTTCACAGAGTACTTAGGCTGTTGCCTGGTTTGAAAGCAGTGAGAATTTGGGATAGGTAGGGCCACCTGTTTTTCGCGAATAGATTTATGCTCAAGCTATATTTCAACTTCCTACGTGCTAGCATGCAAATTTCCTTTGGTTATTGGCCGTGTGTCTGTGTGAGAAGGCATTTTCTACTCGACTGGGCCAATCAGAATTAAGTTACCCCGACACTGAACGTCCGTGATTGGTTGGCAGACACCCAACACGTGTGCTAGTTAAAATCATCCAACCGTGGTATTGGTTCTGCACTAACGTGTTTTGGAGTACAACTAGTTGTGGAATCTTTTCGAGAAAAAACAGGTGCTCCTAGGTATAGGGAAATACACGTTAATGAAATTAGTTTTTTTTTTTGCCTTCCTGTTAAAGAAACCAGAGTATTTGGACAGGAAAATACGCACCTCTTTGCTATCGAAGCCTGTTTCCTGAAAATATCATAAATCTTTATAATTAAGTAAAAAGTTACTGAAAAACAAATGGTTATATTTGCGTCTATATAAAACTTGAGAGCATCATTTCTCACACTTGAGTTTTTGTTTCAAGTTTATAATCTTTAAAATTGGGTTTCAAAAAACCTAATTTCATTAACATGTATGTCCCTATACCAAATTCTCACTGCTTTCAAACCAGGCAACAACGGTGTTGGATACCAAAATAGTAATGATATATTCGAAGAAAATTGCATAACATGCGATATATACATGTTGAACAATGTTTGGTATAAATATCAAATTATTAACTTTTTTGGTATCCAACATTCTTTAGAATGCAGATGTGAAATAGAGACCTGAAAAATTCGTACTATTAATTAAGGACAGACTGAACTCTCTAAGTTACTGTGCGTTTGACCGACTCCAGCCATTGGCCAAAAATGNGTACTATTAATTAAGGACAGACTGAACTCTCTAAGTTACTGTGCGTTTGACCGACTCCAGCCATTGGCCAAAAATGATGTCTGGCACGCCTCGGAGAATTCTTGAGCCAATAATGTAAGTTCAGAGGTGGAGTGGCCAATCTCTTTTATAACTTCGAGTGTTGCAGACGTAATATTACGTCGTATGAATTTAACGGAGTTGTATGGAGTTTGCCGTGATATTTCGACATCCACATTCTTCACAGACACGGGCGAGGAAATATTACTTCGCCTGCACTTTACATAAGGTTCTATGCGAAGTTATATTACGTCAGCAAGTCTCACAAGCTGTACATTGTTGAAATGAATAGGATGGATTGTACATTATTTTACGTAGGAAAGAAGAATTGATTGGGACAGTTTCAACTCTGCATTATACTGGCAGACAGCCAGTCAGTAATGATAGTTGTTTAGTGTATGGACCAATAAAGTAATGGGTAGAGACCTGAAAAATTCGCGAGTTCAATGACCTGTAGGTAGGGGCAGTGATATTTCGCGAAAATATTTCGAGACAAGATACAGTCAAAAGCACTGTAGGGTCATCCAGCTTCTTTGATTGGCTAAAAAATATTCTGGCCCGTGTTCCACGTTTACGCACGAATCACGAAGGTTCAGTGTCGGAGTTATTTAGTCCTGAGTGGCTTGGTCAAAGACGGACACGGCACCAGCAGCCAATGGAGGTATAACAACAGCTGAGGTGTGTATATAGTATTGAAGTATACTGTGTGCTACGATTTTTACGCGAAAAGTCACTGGCTCTACATATAGGCTATACTCTATTGTCGTATGTAAAATAATGCAAATACCACTGTTCGTTGGTTGGTTGTTGTATTAGCGGAAGACGGTGATTCTGTCTGCATTTTATTGTGCGTTTTTTTTATTGGCTCAGTGTTGTCCAGGAGGTGTAAACTAACGGGTGGGCCAATAGAATAAGCAATACAAACGTACGAGGTTTTGAATTCTAGCTTGTCCCGAAATGAAACAGCGAATTTTTCAGGTCTCTAGTAATGGGAATATAGACAACAGCAGAACTGATGGTGCTGCAGTCGTGAATATAGGAGACTCACGTCTAGCTTGTCTTGATTGCCAGTAAATCTGTACTGTACCGCACTCAAAGTGTTAAAGAAATACAGCAGATAGGTAGGAACACCCGAATTTCGCGGAAAAGATTTCACGACCAGTTGCATTTGATAACACTCTAGCTCAGATTTTACTTTCGCGATTGAATGATCTAGGTTTTACGCGTCTTAGTTGTCTGCCCGCGAACCACAGACGTACACGGAGTAATCTGATTGGCCGGTCCAGTCAAAAAATTTCTCCTCGCAGAGATACGTCGCCAATAAGCAAAATAATACTGCTGGTATGACGCCCGTAGGGTATTGAAGTCTAGCATGAGCACAAATCTTTTCGCGAAATTCGGCTGTCCCAATAGATAGGGCCTGTGACTTTTCGCGTAAAAATCGGAGCACACAGTAGACTTCAATACTATATACACACCTCAGCTGTTGTTATACCTCCATTGGCTGCTGGTGCCATGTCTGTCTTTGACCAAGCCACTCAGGACTAAGTAACTCCGACACTGAACCTTCGTGACTCGTGCGCAAACGGTTAACACGGGCCAGAACATTTTTTAGCCAATCAAAGAAGCTGGACGGCCCTACAGTGCTTTTGACTGTATCTTGTCTCGAAATATGTTCGTGAAATATCACTGCCCTTACCTATATATAGGTGGCGTTGATTAAAGTGCAGCGGGCAATGAAATCACGGACTGTGCACACTTACTTATAATGCAGTGGAGTCTATCACGTCACTGAAATATAACGCGAAATGTTCAGGTCTCTGCAAATAATAGATTAGTCCGTGAACTCCAGCCGTACACGCCAGCAATATGGCGTCACTAGCCAGTTACACGTCGGAACGCCGTTCGCCAATCAGCGCCTCGTAACTTACTTGCCAACCGGCAGCTCCGCCAGTAGGGAACCTTCCGCAACACGCGGTAGCCAGTCAGACACGCAGCCCATCCCCAGAGCTTCGCGCAGCCAATCAGAGAGTGGGTACGTCCACATCAAAGGAACCGCCGCGTAATTTTATCTGTGTTCTTATCTACTCTATATATTTATATTGTATGGTAATGCCACCGAGGCCGTTTTTGGATTGAAGGTTTCGTTATTTAGTTATTTATCATTTGTTAGGTTTCAATTCCGATGCTGTCGAAAATCGCTTGTTTAGCAACGGTAACAACACATCAAAATTTTAGTCAGAAAATTTTTTTTTAAGGAAATGTAACTGTTAAAAATAAATGGGTTTATTTATGTAATTCGTGAGCGACTTTAATGTTGTGAGTGAAGAGATTTAGGCGGCTCTTAACATCGAGGTCTTGAGAGCCGATGATGGTGAAGTGAGGTGAGTATGGAGCAGCGTCAGAATGCAGAGGGGGGGGGGCGAGAAAACCCGCCGACCAGCGACATCGTCCGGCATGATTCCTACATGCGAAAATCCGGGAGTAACCCGGCCGGGAATTGACCCCGTTTCGCCTTGGTGGGAGGCGAGCAATCTTACCGCTAGGCCACTGCGGCCCCGTTAAATGATAAAAGTATTTTATTAATATAATAGGGCTTGTCGTTTAAAAATTAAGATATAAACAAATACGTTCATCATTGTCAGAGACCTGAAAAATTCGCTAGTTCAATGACCTGCAGTCTAGACTCTACAGTCTTATGTACAAATACGCCGACATCGACTGCACGTTGGTTGACTGCTGATACAGTGGAAGGCGACGATTGGGTCTGTATTTTCCAGGAAGCGTCAAGCAGCGTGCGGGCCAATGAATAAAGTAATTTTAACGGATGTGTTTTGGAGTCTAGCTTGTCTCAAAATGAATCCGCGAATTCTTCACGTATCTAATCATTGTTGATCATGTGTAGGGCCAGTGACTTTTCGCGTAAAAATCGGAGCACACAGTAGACTTCAATACTATATACACACCTAAGCTGTTGTTATACCTCCATTGGCTGCTGGTGCCGTGTCCGTCTTCGACCAAGCCACTCAGGACTGAGTAACTCCGACACTGAACCTTCGTGATTCGTGCGCAAACGGTTAACACGGGCCAGAACAATTTTTAGCCAATCAAAGAAGCTGGACAACCCTACAGTGCTTTGGACTGTATATTGTCTCTAAATATTTTCGCGAAATATCACTGCCCCTAATAATGTGTCTTTAACAGTTGTGTTGGTTTGGGGTAGGTCAGTATCGGGTACGTGCGTTGAAGACGAATGATTAATTGGTCTACCTCATATTTAGTCTGTGGCATGGGTGGCTGTTCCACTTCTTTCTACTTAACCTCCCCCGTGACCCTTGGTCCTCGAAGTGTCGAGATGCTAAACACCACGTTCAGAAGATACGACGTTGAGTGCACGTGCGGCAGGGGCCCGGAGAGACTATCCACTTCCGGCGCGGCAGTTGGGGGGGACTTCTTGGAGAGGGTTTCGTCGAAGGAAGAGGCTGGGTACGTGAAGGGTTTGTTATCTACAGCTCCCGCGGCACGCGTCCTATGATTCAATCCGGTAACCGGCGCGAGTGGAGGCGTGCTTGCCGTCGAACACCCGGGGGAGACGGCGACGAGTCTCTAAATGATCGACGACGTCCCACCTCGCCCTCGGGGAGCGTAGAGAGGTGACGCTCCTGGATGGCGAAGCCCTTCCCGGGGGGGGGGACACCTGGAGGGGGAGGG
>NQII01002603.1:250472-273461 GCA_002778355.1 Clitarchus hookeri | reverse complement strand
GGAGGGAAGTGGTTTATCGATCATCCCGGAAGACAAGGCGCTTCCCCGGCGGGGCTACCCGCGGGGAAGATGGAGTGCGCCGGAGAATTAGCCCTTAGAGGAGGCGGTCCACTTAGCCGGGGGACTCCGTCGACGTCGTAGCGCAGGGCCCACGACGCCCGTCGTCGCCGGAGACGTCGTTTCGGCGTGATGGCCGGAGAACGTAAGTCTTCCTCCTCCCAGCTTCCGAACCCCCAGGAGCCGTAATTCCTGAAGTGAAATGCCAGACGCATGATTTTGCCTACAAGTAAAAGGACAATAACTGGAGTCAGTGATTTTTCGCGGAGAAAAATCTGAGAATATGGTAAATTTTGAAACTCTTAAGCAAAAACAGAAATTTTCATTTTGCCATTGATCGCCCTCTGCATGAGAAGCCGTTTCTGTTTTTAACCAGGCCAATTAGAATTCAACAACTTTGGCGGTGAACCAAAGTGATTCGCGTACTAAGAGCAGCGTGTTAATGTAGCCAATCGAGAAAAGTAAACTACCACACAGTGTTTTGAAATACAACTTGTCTCAAAATTTTTTCGTGAAATTTCATTTCCCCTACCTATAACTTTAGTTCATCCGTGGTAGCTTCCGACTTTCATGAAAACCAGTTAAATATCTTCTTCTAGACTATTCCTACACCTCACGCAAACTAAGTGTAGAAAATTACGCCAAAGAGTCAACGCACCGCACTCGTGCGCACTCAGTGTAATAATATTTTGCATGACAACCTTTTCGCACTGGGCACTACCAACACACAGAATATCTCTCTGTTTTAATTAGTATTAATTATAAATGAAATATCATAACTAGGGCTGCCTGTTTTCCGAGGAAAAATTTCAGCACATGCCAGACTTCGATACCCTACGGACATAACAGCATTATCCTTTTGCTTGTTGGTGGCGTGTGTCTGTGAGAAGACATTTTCTTGCTTGACTGACCAATCAGAATTAGATTACTCCGATACTCTTACGTCTGTGATTCTTGGTAAGACAACCCAAGGCGCGAATGAGTTAAAAATCTTCCAACTGTGATACTAGTCGTGAACTGAAGTGTTTTGGAGTACAACAGGTAGTGGAATATTTTTCGCGAAAAACAAGTGGCTCTAATTATAACTAATATATAGGGGCAGTGATATTTCACGAAAAGATTTCGAGAAAAGATACAGTCCAAAGCACTGTAGGGTCGTCCAGCTGCTTTGATTGGCTAAAAAATTGTCTGACCCGTGTTAATAGTTAGCGCACGAATCACGAAGGTTCACTGTCGGAGTTACTTAGTCCTGAGTGGCTTGGTCAAAGACGGACACGGCACCAGCAGCCAACGGAGGTATAACAACAGCTGAGGTGTGTATGTAGTATTGAAGTCTACTGAGTTCTCCGATTTTTACGCGAAAAGTCACTGACCCTACTTATTACGCACACAAAATTATTCGTGATGCGAGCTCAATACATGGTATTTCTTCTTCTTTAAGTTTGCTGCCAATCTGACAAGAAGACAATGGCAGTGATTGTATGTTTGAAGAAGGGCTTATCAATGATTGAGTGCAAGAGTAGCACATCTCCATGTATATTAATATTTCAGTATTTCAAATATTTCTGTTACAATTTCGGATGCAGGTTTTTCGAAGTAGCCGGTTTTTTCGCTTGCGAAGTGTTTTCGGGGTTTTAAAACGACGGCGAAACATGTTTTCCGACAGAATGACAACTGCTCATCGGTTTTGAAAATAGAAAAAAGCGTTGAAATATTGGGATGTATATCGACGCTCGCCGCAGTAATGAACCAACCTGTTTGTCAATGGAATAATTCGGTGAACACCGGATTCGCATGTGGGTGAGGTGGGCGTGGGGCGGAGGGGTCAATCCGCTGTGGCAACATCTGTCATCGTAAATTATTCGGCCCGTTGCTTAATGGAACGCGCCGTTTACATTCACGCCGCAGATACTTCCGGGTTGCCAGCTCGCGGGCAGGGGCTCGTTCCGAAATGGTGCCCAGCTGGACGCGTTCCGAAATATTAAATGCGCGCGTCCCACCAGAAACGCCGCTCGGGTTGCCAACCTTACAAATAATTCCTATACCCACCAGGAAAAAAATCGTCGCTGGGACAGCTGTTATCCGCGAAAATATTCCGCTCTAAAGACATTATTTTAAAACCCAGCAACTTCTCTGTGGCTCTTATAAACCCGGTAACCCAGTACTGCTTTTTGTGACAAAGAGCAACTGTTTGCTGCATAAAAGGAATACCGGTGGTAGAGCGCGCATGCCAACGGCGCGAACCACATGTGTCCCAGCCCGGATTTTCACAAGTGGCAATCGTGCCGGACGATGCCGCTGGTCGGTGGTTTTTCTCGTTGATCTCTCGTTTCCTCTCGCCCTTTCATTCCGGCGCTGCTCCATACTCACCTCGATCACCCTCATCGGATCTCAATACCTCGCTGCTAAGATCTCTTCACTCACTCACTCGCGTGTTTTTGATAGCAGTTGTGGAGAAACAGCGGTTAAAAATTGGGAGACAGAGATGGGTTAGGTTTCAGCGCATCTGCAAGCTCTCTCTGCTTCATATTCCCTTTGTTGTTTAAACCAGGGGTTACCAACCTGTGGTACGCGACCGTGTTTTTTTAATACAGAAAGAAAATTACTTTTCGATTCTCAGGACCTTGATGGTATATCCAGAGATTATGCTGCCTTATTTGTCGGCCAACAAGTAGTGCAGTATTATAATGCTAAATGATACTCAGTGATGAAAAAGTTGGGAACCCTTGGTTTAAACTATCAAAAATTAACCCAGCACAGCAGTTGGATTTTGGTTATCCAGTTAAAACAGACGTAAACATAGGACATATTTTTATACCGCACAAACACATGCGTCGCAAAGCATCGGAATTCAGCATGCATAAGAATAAATCGCTATAGTATTAGTAACTGATATAATCCCCGGTAGGATTTCAGTGACACCATAATATTTCAGTTTCCTCAGTTTCAATTTTGACTTGTTAATTAACTTTGAATTACAATTTTTAATCCGCGTCACTCCCACCGCCCGTTTCTCTTTTTCATCCAGTCACTGCTTGTTTAAATTTGCCGAGCACAAATGATTTTCGAAATTAGCTTTAGCTATTTACGCTGCCCTGCAGCACAGGTAAAAATATTTAATATTCCACGTCCAGTTTTGGCACGGTCGATGAAAGAGCCAAACGAATTAGCGGATAATTATTCACTGTACTTGTACTCTGTGAAGGTGTGTGAGTGTGTGTGTGGGTGTGTGAAACAGTCTCATTAAAAACCATGGCCTCTCCCATAATATCATTTCCCTAGGAGGGACCCACGGTGGTGTAGTGGTTAGACTGCTCGCCTCCCACAAAGACGAACCGGGTTCAATCCCGGCCGGTTCACTCCGGATCTTCGCAAGTGGGAATCGTGCCGGACGATGTCGTTGGTTGGCGGGTTTTCTCGGGGATCTCCCGTTTCTCCCGCCCTTGCATTCCAGTGATGCTCCATACTCACCTCTCTTCACATTCATCGGCTTTAAAGTATCGTTGATAAAAGACGCGAATACCTCTCCTCTCCGCTCNCAAAATCTCTTCACTCACTTGCCTAGGAGCCAAATAAAATTTTTCAGAAAAATTTTCTTTAGCCGATTCGAAACTGGTCAGCAGTAAATGACGGATTACTAGAGACCTGAAAAATTCGCGAGTTCAATGACCTGCAGCCTAGACTCTGTAGTATTATGTACAAATATTCCGATATCAACTGCACATTGGTTGTCTGCTGACTCAGTGAAGGCGACGATTGGGCCAGCCTTTTCCTGGAGGCGTCAAACACCGTGTGGACCAATGACTCAAGTTATATACACGCAACTGTTTTGAATTATAGCTTGTCTCAAAGTGAATCCACGAATTCTTCAGGTCTCTACGTATTACTCACTTAGTATTTACCGTATATGTAAGGCCACTGGTTTTTCTCTAAAAAATTCACGCGAAGTCTAGACTCCAATGTCCCATGGCATACGTGTAGTTTTAATTTTGTTATTTGGGGGCCAGTGACTTTTCGCGTAAAAATCGAAGCACACAGTAGACTTTAATACTATACACACCTCAGCTGTTGTTATACCTCCATTGGCTGCTGGTGCCGTGTCCGTCTTTGACCAAGCCACTCAGGACTAAGTAACTCCGACACTGAACCCTCGTGATTTGTGCGCAAACGGTTAACACGGGCCAGTACATTTTTTACCCAGTCAAAGAAGCTGGACGACCCGACAGTGCTTTGGACTGCATCTTGTCCCGAAATATTTTCGCGAAATATCACTGCCCCTAGATATTGGCCACGTGTCTTTGTCGGGAGACAGTTTCTCACCTGAATGGGCTAATCAGAATTAGGTAACTCTGACACCGAGTGTCCGTGATTCGCGGGCGGACACCTGCAGTCCGCGACAGTGTTAAAATCATCCAAAAACGAAAGTTGATCTGAGCTCAAGTGTTTTGAAGTACAATATGTTCTGGAAGCTTTTCACAAAATACACTTGTGTGTAATCCGCGCCCGCTAGTGCCAGTATCCCTTTCGTAGTAACTTATCACCTACGTGGTGTCTATGTGGTTTTCTTGTGTCAGTGATACTGCTTCTAAATGCCGTATTGTCACTAAAAATAAAGTTGGAACGTGTACTGTTAATTTTAAAATTTTCGGAATATAATGTCTGGAATTTGTGAAAAAATAAAATATTATGCCCCAGAAGTTGATATACACTGAGGAGCCAATAAAACTGGTACACCTGCCTATTATCGTGTAGCCGCCCCCCTCCCCCTTCCACAGCACGCAGAAGTGCCGCAAGACGACGTGGCATGGACTCTACTAATGTCTGAAGGTATGCAGGAGGTATTGAAATCTGCGCCAATTTGAAAAAGGGTTGCACGTCTGTCACGTTTAATGATTCTCGTCAGTCGTCGTTTGTCCCGTTCGTTCACGATCTTTTTCCGGCCGAAGCGATGTCGAAGATTTGATGTTTTACCGGATTCCCGATATTCACGGTACACTCGTGAAATGGTCGTACGCGAAAATCCACATTTTATCGCTACCTCGGAGATGCTATGTTCCATCTCTCATGCGCCGACTATAATACCACGTTCAAACTCACTTAAATCTTGATAACCTGCCATTGTAGCAGCAGTAACCGATCTAACAACTTTGCCAGACGCTTGTTGTCTTATACAGGCGCTGCCGACCGCATCGCGTTACTCTTATTGGTTCCATACCTCTGTTATTTGCATACGTACACCTATACCAGTTTTTTTGGCACTCCAGTGTAATAAGTTGTATCGTAGTTTATAAAAAAAATAACGAAGTCGTAATTCTTATTATGCTACTCATTTTTTTATATCGTGAAGCAAGTAATAAAATATGCGACTCAAATTTTATTATGCGTGTTTTTGTTTCTGTCACCATGTTCGTTATGCAACTAACAAGGATCTCATTTTTTTTCAGCCATGTAACAATTGACATTTGCATTCATGAAAAACTGTCGTCTTTAAATATTTCAAGGACCTAACTATAGTTACAAATGAACTGTAAGTAAGGGATTGACTACCTGTAACCCCTTCAGACACACATAAATGTATGTTTATAATAGGAAAAGTACTGACCCATGCTTAAAGTTAATTCTACTCAGGTTAGGAGTGAAACTAGTTTTCCTATGGGATAGTTTGGCATATGGAAAATTCCCGACGCTAGGTGCACACTGTTCCAAAGAGGTCACTTTTAATTAAATCTTTTAAATTACGCGAATAATAAATAATAAACGTTTTACTTAGATACGTAGTTATTTCATATTTTATTTATGATTATTGCAATTTTTTTTTAACGTAGAAAATAGTGACACTAGCGCTTACCTAGCGGCGAAAAATTTTAGTTGCCAAACTAAAAGCATTGAGCTTGTAAACCTGAGTAGAATAAACCTTACCCGTGTTGTACTTGCAACGTGTATGTGCTTACTTAGTAATCACAGCCAGTGAAATACGTGTTTGGTGCTCAACATGAACCGTTCGCAAACCAAAGCTGTGGCCAAAAGTCCACAGATCATATAAGCCACGGTGAATAAACTGACTGCTGTGGGCCACAGAGATGAAACATTCTCACATACCGCCAACTGCAGCCACACACGCCTCCAAAATGGCGGCTCTTTGGTCGCGTCGGCCTAAGAACGGACTTGGCTCCACCTACCCAAGTGAAAGAGAGAGACAGAACGACTTGCGGAGCACCAACCACAGGTAGCTGACAGGCGGCAGGCGAATCTGCATCCACTCCCTCCCACCTGGCGCGCCACCGTCGTCCAATAGTTTCCTTTCCCGGGGAGAAGCGGCCCGACATTGCCCCGACTCCCAAGTCCTAAGTTACAGCGGCGCTGCTATAGTCAGCAACACGCACGAACGCCGATCAGCGCCCGGTGACCTACTCGCCAACAGGCAGCCCAGCCAATGGGAAATCTTCCGCAGAACGCGGTAGCTAGTCAGGCCCAAGGCCCCTTCCCAGAGACTCGGGCATCCAATCAGAGAATGGGCACGCGCGTATCAAAGGAACCACCACGTCATTTCTTCTCTTCGTAATTATCTACTCTGTGATCGAGTACTGATACTTGCCCGTGTACAGCGCCGGCGATGTATCACCTTCCGGTGGAACACTTGCTCTTAAAGGGCCAGATGTTAACCCCTTGACATATTATACTGAGTAGACTCGTCCATATCTGACACGTGACAGAAGAGATGGAATCATGGTCTTCGCCATGCAAGACCAGGAGCTAGCACTAATACGGGCATTGCCTTCCTCTGGCCAATGCTATTGGCAGGGACACCATATTTTCGCGAAATCATCGTGCCGGACGATGCCGCTGGTTCGGCGGACTTCCTCGGGGATCTCCCGTTTCCCCGCCCTTGCATTCCGGCGCTGCTCTATACTCACCTCACTTCGCCCTCATCGGCTCTCAAGACTTCGATGTCAAGGGCCGCCCAAATCTCTTCTCTCTCTCAGTAACTTTCTCAGTCGCTATTTCACTTCTGAATGGTTACTTATTCTGTCCCCATAGAGGACCATTCAGGGATGGATCCCGAGAGAGAGAGAGAGAGAGAGAGAGAGAGAGAGAGAGAGGTGGGAGGTAACAGGGGACATGATCCCTTCTCAAAACCTACTTTGACATGAAATTGTTTTGGGGATGTTTTAAAGCTGAACTGAAATTATATCAGAATTGTTTAATATCCTGATTTCGCGTGGTTGATTTAATACTGTTTCTTAAGATTTATGATGACTGTAACCTTCTGGCATGCCTCGGGCTCAAAATGTTACACCTGCACCTGCGCAACAGGGAAGTGACTTATTCCTTCCCCAAAACGAAAGTCAAGTGGAATAACTGGAATGTGCCATATTCGCCCATTGTATGTAACATGTTTAATGCTCACATTAATGTAGAAGCTTGCAGCTCTGTCCGCGCTATTAAATATATATGCAAGTATATAAATAAAGGAAATGATCAGGCGATATTCAATCTCAGAAATGAATGTGGGGTGCAGGCTTGAGTGGAGAGATTCCGACGGCTCTTAACGGCGAGGTCTTCAGTGCCGGCGAGGGTGGAAAGGAGGCGAGTGTGGAGCAGCGCCGGAATGAAGGGGGTGGTGGAAACGGCATCTCCGAGAAAACCCACCGACCAGCGGCAGCGTCCGGCACGATTCCCACATGCGAGAATCCGAGAGCGACCCGGCCGGGAATCGAACCCGGTTCTCCTAGGTGGGAGGCGGCGTCCTGGTTCTAGTCCTGGTTAAGCTTCGCCTGCCTGAGCCGGAGGAATAGTCTGAACGCATAACTTCAGCAACTTGTCGCATCTTAATTTCGCCAGACTGTCCAATAAAAATAGCATATTCCTATAGTTTTTCGGGTGTGTGCTCTTTCGATTGAAATGAGTCTGGTGACTGTGGTGTTGATAGTTTATGAGTTAGGTATGTCATTTAGGATTATCCCGACAGTCAATTACATACGTAATATCACACCCGAAAACAGGCGTGACCTTAAACGTCAGTTGCAAGTTCTAACGTGCAGCACTGCTCCAGGAAGTTCTCCGGAAGTCCTTATCAGTAGGTATCTCTCAAGACCTGTTGTTCGGAATATAGGTTCTTTCGATTGCGATGTTATGAAGGATTGTAAAATGTAATAAGAAACTCCGTTCTGAACAGTTTGGGTTGGAACAGGATCTTCAGCAGGGGTATCAGGATAGTTTAGAAGCGACCACGGATGGACTGTTTCTGTGTTTGACGTGACGACGACGGGCCGGGGGTTTGTGTTGCAGGTGTCGTGGATCCGGCAGCGAGACCTGCACATCCTGACGGTGGGCATCCTGACGTACACGAGCGACGCCCGCTTCCAGGTGATCCGGCCGGACCGCTCCGACAACTGGACGCTGCAGGTGAAGTTCCCCCAGCAGCGCGACTCCGGGGTGTACGAGTGCCAGGTCAACACCGAGCCTAAGATGAGCCTCGCCTTCCGACTCAACGTCGTGGGTGAGTGACCCCCCCCCCCNNCACCTCGCTACCTTCACGCGCAAAGTAATCAGTAGAACCCCTCCCTGGGAGGAGATGTTGCGACCAGAGGGGTGTGTTTTTAACTTTTGTCGGTGCTGAAAGTCGCAGTTTTCGGTCGATGTCGCCGGGATTTGAGGGAGGGCTATCTCTTTGGACCTTCCCTCGGCCGTAGGGAGAGACATGCAGAGTTCGCGTTGTTTTTTGGTACCGTGCCAGACTTCTTTACCGTATAAGTAGAGACCTGAAAAATTCGCGAGTTCAATGGCCTGCAGTCTAGGACTCCATAGTCTTATGTACAAATATGCCGATATCGACTGCACGCTGGTTGTCTGCTGACTCAGTGAAGGCGACGATTGGGCCAGCCTTTTCCTTGGAGGCGTCAAACACCGTGTGGAACAATGACTGAAGTTATCTCTACGCAACTGTTTTGAATTCTAGCTTGTCTCAAAATGAATCCGCGAATACTTCAGGTCTCTACGTATAAGTACTTGAGCACAATTCGTGATTCCATTGGTTACTTAAAAAACTGTGCGATGTACGACCGCTTCACAGACTATTGGTTGCTGGAGTGTTGAGCCTTTGCTATTTGCTCAATGCGTCCCTGGGACGTGGCACGCAAGTTTTCGGCCAATGACAGAAGTTAAACGGGCACACATATTCTTGGAGTTCAGCCTGCAGCCACAGAATAACGCGAATTATGCACATCCCTAGTAATCAGGCCCTAGGGGTAGTGAACTTTCGCGAAAAGATTTCAATACAAGTTATATTTCAAAACACTGTAGGGTCGTTCGACTGTCTTGATTGGCTGACGTACTTTTTTGACCCTAATTAACTGTCTGCACACGAATCATGTAGGAGCCGGGCCGATGTAGCCGAATTCCGAGTGTCCCGGTCAAAAATAGAAACGCCTTCTCAAGCAGACAGCAACCAATGGCAATAGACAAACTGCTGTTGGGCGCTTATAGTATTGAAGTCTACCACGTTCTCATTTTTTTTTTCTCGCTAAAAATCACTAGCGCTATTAATATTGCATATGTAGTTTATTAGCGGTTTCTTCACACTTTTTGAATCAAAACTTTGAAAAATCACTGCAGGTATGGCGTGCTTGGTTGTTCCCCAATTACGTTATGTTATCAAAAGCATTTCATACTTGTGTAAACGTAAAAATTACCTATTTATTGTTAAATTGAAATTTTACCTATATTTCATCTATATAAATTATATTATTTCATTTATAAATAACGTGAATTAAAACATGGAGAAAATAAGTGTGTCGGTAATGCCTAGTAGGAAATAGTTCTTATGGACAATATTATTACACCGAGTGCGCGCGAACGCGGTGCGTTGTCCCTTTGGCATAATTTTGTTTGACTCGGTTAAGCTTTGTTTGCATGAAGCGGAGGAATATCCTGGAAGTGGAACTTCAGCAGGGCTACACGAAAGTTGGAAGTAACCGTGAATTGGTTATAGCGGAAGAATACATATCGTGCATCCAAGCGGATCTTAAGCAGGGCTTTCGAAAGTGCTCAATTACTGCGAATAGCCTGTGTCAAGGTAGGCGGGATACAGGTATATGCTAGTTTCACGTTTATCGTTGGACATCCCCTCATTTCGATACACCCTGCAGGACTCAAAGCCACTAGTAAACGCTTGGCACTCTGGTAGCTTTTAGCAATTTGCGTAGTGTATTTGAAGTTAACGTTTTTCTAGTATTTGTCCATTTGTCGTAATTAACTTTCGACTCGGCACTGCTGATGTCAGTGTGGGATCCCCTCCCCCTTCAGACGTTGTGACCCCACACCCTCCCCCGTGAGAAATTTTGTGGCTTCGTCACTGAGCGGGGGCGGGCGCGCAATTAACAGAACCGCCGCGCTATGGTTTCGCAGCAAGGCCGGGTCGCGCTGATATGAGCAGCCCGGTCCCTTTGCGAGGTGCCTGTGGAGCTGGAGGCACACTGCGCATGCGCAAGAACGTGATGGCAATGTGAAGAGTTCCAGAGAGAGAACGGGTCTGAAAACCATGATTCGAAGGCGCCTTTCATTCTAAAGCATGGTAAGTAATGAGTACGGCCAGTGACTTTTCGCGTAAAAATCGGAGCACACAGTAGACTTCAATACTATATACCCACACTTCAGCTGTTGTTATACCTCCATTGGCTGCTGGTGCCGTGTCCGTCTTCGACCAAGCCACTCAGGACTAAGTAACTCCGACACTGAACCTTCGTGATTCGTGCGCAAACAATTAAACGAGCCAGAACATTTTTTTAGCCAATCAAAGAAGCTGGACGACCCTACAGTGCTTTGGACTGTATCTTGTCTCGAAATCTTTTCGCGAAATATCACTGCCCCTATTTATACGGGAACTGTACAATCACGAAAGTGGATCTGTGCTAAAGNGAGTAGAGACCTGAAGAATTCGAGTGTTCAATTACCTACAGGCTAGACTATACAGTCTTATGTACAAATATATGCCGATATCAACTGCACATTGGTTGTCTGCTGGTACAGTGGAAGGCGACGATTGGACCAGCGTTCTCCAGGAGGTGTTGAACACCGCGTGGACCAATGGCTAAGGGTGTATAAACTCACGTGTTTCGAATCCTAGCTTGTCCCAAAATGAGTCCGCGAATTGCTCGGACATGAGTACAGGCAGTGATTTTTCTCGAAAAAAAATCTGAGCACAAGGTAAATTTCAATACTTGGAGCACTAACAGAAATGTTTATTTTGTCATTGGTCGCCCTCTGCATGAGAAACCGTTTCTGTTTTTAACAGGGCTAGTTAGAATTCAACAACTATGGCAGGGAACAAAAGGTGATTCGCTTACTAAGAGTAGCATGTTAATGTAGCCAATCGAATAAGGTAATCAACCATACAGTGTTTTGAAATATAACTTGTATTGAAATCTTTTCGCGAAATTTCACTGCCCCTAGTAATGAGTATATGTAGAGGCCTGAAAAATTCTCGAGTTCAGTGACCTGTAGGCTAGACTCTGCAGTATTAATGTACAAATATGCCGATGTCAACTGCACATTGGTTGTCTGCTGGTAGAGTGGAAGGCGACGATTGGACCAGCGTTCTCCAGTTGGTGTCAAAGATCGTGTCAAAGATCGTGTGGACCAATGGTTTAAGTTTAATAAACGCACGTGTTTTGAATTCTAGCTTGTCCCGAAAGGAATCCGCCATTTCTTCAGGTCTCTAAGTATGCGATGAAAACTCTGCCACTCAGAAATTTATCACAGGGCTGAAAAACACCACTCGACTATAAAATACGGAATGAGCTCGATAACAGCATTTGCTCTATTCGCTGTTTTTATAGGCGGATACACTCCTAAATATATCGGGCCATTAACAACCATTCATCGGTAACCCCGCTGAGCTTTCTGTGGACAAAAGGCGTGACAAAAGCAATAAGTAACGACCAGTGAAATGTTCAGTTCTTTATTGACATATATATTAGACGTTTCGCATACATAGCTTGGGGCCGCGGTGGTGTAGTGGTCAGACCACTCGCCTTCCATTTGGGCGAACCTGGTTTCGATTCTCGGCGGGGTAGCTCCCGGATTTTCGCACTTGGGAATCGTGCAGGACGATGCCTCTGGTGTGCGGGTTTTCTCAGGGATCTCCCGTTTCCCCCCGCCTTCCCGTGCTGCAACATACAGTTCTTACCTCACCTAACCCTCCAAGAACTCGATGTTACGAGCAAATGCACTCCCACTGTAACTTGCTGCAAGCGATCATTTCGCTACGTAATTTCGTCGAGAATTAAAAGTGTTAAAATTTTCCTCTCGTTCTCACAAACACATCGATGCTGGTCGGTTAAAACACCGCATGTAACTTGCGTTAAGTTCACACAACTACATCATGGTATCTGACACCCTAATACAGTGTTCGCCTTTTTAAAAATAATAATAAAAAAACGGCCGTTAACGCACGGTGGAGTGCGTGGACGGGCAGACCGTATCGACAGCTGTAGATTAATTACACTACAAACTGTTACTGCACCGCAACTGCGCTGTTTAGCTCGCAGCCGCGGAGTTTCTCACGGCCAACATTTCAGCGAAACCTGCAGCGCAACTTCGCGTTTTCAAAATTTTCAACTCTCGAATGATAAATGATTAAAACGCCTTGTGTAACGTGATTTTTTTTTCCTAAAATGTGTAAAGTTTACGATGTTGCGTGAAAATTTAACAACTAGGGTCAGGAAAATTTCGCAGGCTCAGTCACAAGAGAGCCTATAATTTCGCGTAATAATTTAATGAAGGATGTTCACGATAAAGTGAGCATTTTTTTAAATCAACCTTTGAGAAATGTCACTACCCCTGCAATGTTGAAAACGATATCCTTCATTTTACGGAAAATTGCTGGTAAAATTTTATCCAGAATTGTCCGTAAACTTTGCATAAAATTACGGACCTATTGATTTTCAAAAACGAATTTTCGGTAAATTTTTGCAAAATTTAATTAAATTCACGAAACCTTTCAGTTAATTTACTCGTTAGTTTTCTGAACTTCTAGATAAAAACAATAAGAAAATACAGTAAAACAATTATTTAATTTTCATTATTTTGGTGTTTTACTGTGTATAAAGAAGATATATTTAAAAAAAAGTTGAAATATTTTATACTTGAGCGAGATTTGAAACCAAGTTGTTAAAAAATTTGTAGTCCATAACTCCAACCACTCATCTACAACCTTCTCTAGAAGTCTTGTGGTATAACGTTGGTATTTCTATTACAGTCACATAAGCAACCTTTACAGTTTCTATTGAAGTTCGTGAATTCTAAGTGTTGCTAAATAATGTCACAGGCGCCTCATGCTACCTTATGATGCTTGAACGAACAGGTGCAAGTGGCGTGGATAACCTAACTGCAGCAAAAACAATACTTTTCTGATTACAGTGGCAAAGAAAGCTTCTTGCAAACTCGGCATTGTTCGTTCCCGAAACTCGAAGCCATAGGAAAAACGGAGAATGTCCGTATTTCGTATTTACGGACTCAAATCAGAAGAGGTGGATTTATTTTAATTTTTTTTAAGAGAGTATTCAATAATTTTATTTATGAGATTGTTATTTTGTATCTTTTTTTTTTTGCTGTGATTTATTTTCTGTAATATTTTTTTATTAAAATGGTTTTTATTTAATTTTTGTTTGTTAGGATTCGTGGTACATTGCCTCGTTTTCGTTATGATAAGTTAATATATGTTGCTTGGAAATGTTATTTACCTTTATCTTTAAACTATTTTTTTTTTTTATTGGGGTTTCGTTATTACGTATTTCGTTTCCGTGTATTTGCTGTACATTTCCGTAAGATTTCCCGTNAATTGTCCGTAAACTTTGCATAAAATTACGGACCTATTGATTTTCAAAAACGAATTTTCGGTAAATTTTTGCAAAATTTAATTAAATTCACGAAACCTTTCAGTTAATTTACTCGTTAGTTTTCTGAACATCTAGATAAAAACAATAAGAAAAGACAGTAAAACAATTATTTAATTTTCATTATTTTGGTGTTTTACTGTGTATAAAGAAGATATATTAAAAAAAAAGTTGAAATATTTTATACTTGAGCGAGATTTGAAACCAAGTTTTTAAAAAATTTGTAGTCCATAACTCTAACCACTCATCTACAACCTTCTCTAGAAGTCTTGTGGTATAACGTTGGTATTTCTATTACAGTCACATAAGCAACCTTTACAGTTTCTATTGAAGTTCGTGAATTCTAAGTGTTGCTAAATAATGTCACAGGCGCCTCATGCTACCTTATGATGCTTGAACGAACTGGTGCAAGTGGCGTGGATAACCTAACTGCAGCAAAAACAATACTTTTCTGATTACAGTGGCAAAGAAAGCTTCTTGCAAACTCGGCATTGTTCGTTCCCGAAACTCGAAGCCATAGGAAAAACGGAGAATGTCCGTATTTCGTATTTACGGACTCAAATCAGAAGAGGTGG
The DNA here is from genome assembly GCA_002778355.1 of Clitarchus hookeri. NCBI lineage: Eukaryota > Metazoa > Arthropoda > Insecta > Phasmatodea > Phasmatidae > Clitarchus > Clitarchus hookeri. Next base: position 258,934 of record NQII01002603.1, on the reverse strand, counting down.
ATTTATTTTAATTTTTTTAAAGAGAGTATTCAATAATTTTATTTATGAGATTGTTATTTTGTATCTTTTTTTTTTTTGCTGTGATTTATTTTCTGTAATATTTTTTTTATTAAAATGGTTTTTATTTAATTTTTGTTTGTTAGGATTCGTGGTACATTGCCTCGTTTTCGTTATGATAAGTTAATATATGTTGCTTGGAAATGTTATTTACCTTTATCTTTAAACTATTTATTTTTTTTATTGGGGTTTCGTTATTACGTATTTCGTTTCCGTGTATTTACTGTACATTTCCGTAAGATTTCCCGTAAATATGCGGACATTTTTAACAGTGCGCCTTTATCTATTTCGACTGAGTGGCATCCGTCTTGTAAAGTCGATAACGACGGAGGGAAAGCAGTCCCATGCATTAACGTTGTAATAAAAGTGTTACGTAAAACATTTGTGAAAATTGAAATTAATTCTCTTTCTTTCTGGTTTTTTTTAATTCATCTTAGTGTAAGAATTAGCAAATTTGTTAATCATTTACTTTTCTAATAATTTCATAGTTTCATTTGGCCGACGCAGGAAAAAAAGTAAACAGGCCCTTGACAGTGTTGATATTGCATATAGCGGAAGAATACATATCGTGCATCCAAGCAGCTCTCAAGCAGGGATTGGGGGCACGATGGCTAAGCGGTTAGACTGCACGCCTCCCGCCAAGGAGAACCGAGTTCAATCCCCGGCCAGCGCACTACCCAGATTTTTGCAAGTGGGAATCGTGCCGGACCATGCCGCTGGTCGGCGGGTTTTGTCGGGGATCCCCGGTTACCCCCTTCCTTGCATTCCAGCGCTGCTCCATCCTCATTTAATTTCGCCCTCATAGACTCTCAAGACCTCGTTGATAAGAGCCGCCCAAATCTCTCAAATTAAGCAGGGCTTTCAAAACTGCTCAATTTACCGCGAGCAGCCAATACCAATGAAGTTAGTAGTAGGATTATGGGAAATTCGCGACATGGGATGGGGGATCGGAGCGTCGGAGCTGTTCATGCTCTGTCATTCCGGTCGCCCAGTGGCCATTTTCTCTCAAAATTTCAATTTTAGCCCTCAAAATTGATTATTTTCCCCTCGAAATCGATTACGTTTCCCTTGAAATTTACCCTTTCCCTCAAATTTTCCCATTTTCCCCTCGAAAAAGCACCGATCCCACCAGTTTCAAACGCACTTTTCGATCAATCGGAAGTATTTGGGGATCGTTTTCGAGAGCAGAGCAATGGTGGCCATATTCGTTTTATAGGCATAGGGTATGGCAAATCGATACAGGAGGTCCGGAGTCAGACCTGACCATCAGCCATCTTGGTTCTGTTAGCCATATTGTCCACCATGTTAGATGTCGGTGACCTTGACCTTTTACCTTGACACCATCCCCACGGCCTTGGATAACATAAAACTCAAAAAATTCAAAAAAAATATAAAAAAATTATTTAAAATATTAAAAAATTATTAAATATATATAAAATGCCCAAAACTTTTTTTAAAAAAATTAAGAAATTATAAAACATTAAAAAAAAATATTTTTTAAAGTATTAAAAATTATAAAAACATAAAAAAAAATATTTTTAAAAGTATTAAAATATATAAAAATCCCAAAAAATTTCCAAAACATTTCAACAAGTTCCTAAAAAACCCTTGACACTTGACTTAAGACTCAAGACTAAAGACACTTGTCTCAAGACCCTATACTCAAGACTCAAGGCCCTTGATTCAAAATGCGTGACTCAAAACCCTTGGCTCAAGACTCAAAACTCAAAACGCTTGATTCTATACTCAAGACCCTTGACCCAAAACTCAAGACTCAATACTCAAGATCCTTGACCCAAGACTCAAGAATCAAGACCTTTGACCAAAGACCCTCGACCAAAAATAAAAAAATTAAAAATTAAAATTTCGAATGTTTGGACATAACGGGGCTCGGAGCCGAAACCGGCATCATGGTATGTTGTTCTGGACTTTCGGCTGCCATTTTATGACGTTACCCAACCACAATATTGATACCAAGTGACCTTGAACTTGACCTTTGACCTTGACCTTGTTACCTTGTGTGAACTTGAACCCCAAAAAATTCCCCTTAAAAAACAGCCAAAATGTATTAGAAATTTTATAAAAAATTTATTTAAAATTTATAAAAAAATTATTTAAAATTATTATTCAAAATTTTCATTTCCAAAGGTTTTCCCATCACCATGTCAAGCAGACCACTGACCCTCCTCCAATTAATCACATTGTCATAACCTTTACCTCCCTTGCAATGTTTCTCTTTGGTTAATTAGTCGGCAGGCCTCAACCCCTTCACCCATACTCAATCTATCGAATGCACTCCATCAGCCATATTGTTTTTTTTCTTTTGTCATTTGTTTAATTTTTATCACCTAGGTAGCACTAGTGTATTGATTTTCTATTTCGTCGCCAGGCGAGCTATCGATTTAGCCACCAGGTGGCAGCCATATTTGTTTACATTTATTTAAAGTATAGGTGGTGCTGTCTGCGCCTGACATATTGGATTCTACTTCCATCACCTAAGTGGTGCTAGTTTCTCGATTTAGCCACCAGGCGAGCTGACGAAACAAGCATTCTCTCATGCTCTGTCATGCCATGTTCACCATCTTTGATTTCGTCTTTTTCTTAGATGCTGGAGTAACCTCCGGAAATGTAAGTTTTTAAATACATTTTTAATAGTTATTTTGAAAAAGTTTTTTTTTATTTTTTATAAAATTTCTAATTTTTTCCCCCGATTTTTTGGAATTTTATTGGGTTAAAATGTATACAAGGTCACGGGGTCAAGGTCAAAGGTCAAGTTCAAGGTCACTTCGATTTAATATGGTGGTTGGGTGACGTCATAACATGGCAGCCGATAGACCTACACTCAGAACCATTCGTAACCACTTAGTACTCTGGTAGCTTCATTCCGTGTGGTTGGGTCAAACTGTATAATGAACTCTGTGGCGGCAGCCAATGAACAAGTGACTTTTCTCGAGCACGTAGAGTGTGGGTGGAAGGCTGGCTTGGTCCTGTTTTATAGCGCGAAGTGGTAGGGTCTCTACCAATGACATTAAGTGGAGTGGAGGTATTTGGACGGCTCTTAACATCAAGGTCGTGAGAGTCGATGAAAGCGAAACGATGTCAGAATGGAGCAGCGCCGGAATGAAAGGGCGGGAGAAACGGAAGATGCCCGAGAAAACCCATCGACAAGCGGCATCGTCCGGCACGATTCCCACGTGCGAAAATCCGAGAGCGACGCCCGTCGGGAATCGATGACATTAAGGCTCCTGCCTACCTGGCGCTTGAACTGCGTTGCGATGTGTTTGAAATACTCGTTTATCTACGAAACCGTTAAACGTGCGTCCAATGACCCTATCTACGAAAACAACACACACTTCAGACGAAGGCTGTCGAGTGCTTTCAAGATATCACGCACATTAGAACCGCCATATTCGAGCACTCCAAAATGGCTAAGAACGGTTTTTTCAAAGCGCTGTATCTCAAAATATACCCGTCAGATATATACAGGACTACTCAAGGGCCCTGCATTGAACCATTCTGCAGACTTTCCACCAATAAAATAATAGGGTCCCCCACTGAAAGTCTCATACGTAGGGGTAGTGAAATTCAGCGAAAAGATTTCAAGACAAGTTATTCTTCAAAGGACAGTAGGGTCGTTTACCTATTTGATTGCCTGAATTACTTTTTGTCACGTGTTAACTGCGTGAAAAACGAATCACGTAGGAGCCGTGCCGATGTTACTAGCTTCTGAGTGGCCCCGGTCAAATATAAACGCCTTCTCAAGCAGTCAGCAACCAATGGCAGTAGACGAACTGCTGTTGAGTGCTTATAGTATTGAAGTCTACCTTGTCACCAGCTCTACTCAAAGGCAGACGCAGTGTGACGATAACTGCACGCCAGTTCAGAGCGTTGCGCTTGGCGGCGATGGGGCACTTGATGCGATCCCGTGCTTCTCCGAGCTTTAAGACTAGACTTCATGGCCAATCATACGTGACGTTGATTACAGCGAAGCAGCCAAAGAAACAACGAACCATTCTCACTTGTCTATAAGTAGGGGCAGTGATATTTCGCGAAGAGATTTCGAGACAAGATACAGTCCAAAACACTGTAGGGTCGTCCAGCTTCTTTGATTGGCTAAAAAGTGTTCTGGCCCATGTTAGCCGTTTGCGCACGAATCACGAAGGTTCAGTGTCGGGGTTACTTAGTCCTGAGTGGCTTGGTCAAAGACGGACACGGCACCAGCAGCCAATGTAGGCATAACAACAGCTGAGGTGTGTATATTATAGTATTGATGTCTACTATGTGCTCCGATTTTTACGCGAAAAGTCACTGGCCCTAGTTATAAGGCAGCGGAGTTTATCATGTCACCGAAACATAACGCGAATTTTGCACGTGTCTACTAATTATTTAATAATGTCAATCCCACATGGGAAAATACAAGTATAATTGAAAGAGTACAAATTAAAAAGAAATTCGTTGAAGTAGTCGTTTGTGTCATATTCAGCTTTGATTTTTTTTTTATGTCTGGTCATACACTTACATTACGAAGATTTGTAAGAAAAAATCGAGCGTGGAATGGATAGCACCTCCTTAAGCAGCAACCTGCAGGGGCGTGCACTTGTTCACACGCGATAAGTAATTAGTTGGAGGAGAAGAGAAAGCGGGGGAAGAGAAGTGGGAAGGTAAGGCTCTACCGTGGCCAGCCGAGTGAAATACGGCGAGGCGATAGAGCGCTTTAACGAGACACTCTTTAACAAACATTAATTACTCGGCGTTCAGTTCAGCCGTTAATTCGCCTCGCTGCCCCTCAAAGTTGTGGGCCTTAAACAACCCTCCCACACCCCGACCCAACCCCCTCCTTCAAAGACACTTTTCACAGCCGCAAGTTACCCCCTCCCTCGTCTTTCCTCGTATCTCAGGCTGCAACGCCCACAAGGTAACCCTGCGCCGTAACTAATATACAGGGATAGAACATTTCCCGTCTTTGACTTGTAGGCTATATACCAAAGTTTCTCTACACTCAGGGGCCGCGGTGGTGTAGTGGTCAGACTACTAGCCTCCCACCTAGGATGACCGGGTTCGATTCCCGGCGGGGTCGCTCCTGAGATTTTCGCACTTGGGAATCGTACCGGACGATGCCGCCGGTCGGCGGGTTTTCTCGGTGTTCTCCCGGTTACCCCGCCCTTGCGTTCCGGCGTTTCTCCGTACTCACCTCACTTCGCCTTCATCGGCTCTCAAGACCTCGATGTTAAGAGCCGCCAAAATCTCTCCACTTCACTCCGATCTCTATGCTCAAGCCTCAGCCACAGAATGCTTCGGAATACAGAGGCGAAACTACCGCTTGTACTGCGAACTCCAGCCACACGCGCCAGCAAAATGGCGTCACTTACCAGCAACATGGCGCAACGCCGTTCACCGATCAGCGCCTGGCAGCTCGGTTAACCCACTGAACAGAAATGATAAATTTTGAAATCCGAAACACGAGAAACATACGCTATAGACCTAGGGTCTAGAAATTTTCGCGGACGCGAATTAATGAGAAATACTGAGAAATTATGTTTATTCGCGAAATTCTGTAATGATTCCCGTATTCGCGAAACATCGGCGAAATTGTTTGTTTAAGAGTATCTTCTTTTACTGCGAAAGCTCTTATAAACATTAAGTTTTACGATTCTCCATTTGTTATACAGCATTATCTCTCATTTTTTTCTTCTCATTCGTGCGGATAACAAAACTATTAGCGTGGTGATCACCTTGGTGACTATAAAAACGTAAAAATAGTAAACGAAATTTTTCCTCCCGACAACGATTCATAAATCGATTGGCAGTAAGGTCGACAGATAATCGTTGCTCGTACGATTCGATATATATAGAGCTGAATCGCTATGGCGCTCGTTCACTGGCAGAATTACGTCTACGTGTATTTTATTTATAAACTAACATCTCTAACCTAAAAATGTTGGTGATGTGACGAAATTAATTAGTACGTATATATAACATAGATGAATATTTTTCTTGTAGAATGTAATAATTACGCACTAAACTTTCGCGCGGTGTTTATAATCATTGCCGACTTTACTCATCGTCTGTGATTTGTGGTTAGGTTCTTGACAACTAGCAAATACGGAATTTGCAACTTTTGAGCGAGGGTGAAGTCGGCTTCTTACGTAGCAAAACCGGTTAAGAATGCCAAAAATATTAACTGTTTTAGATCGTGCCCGGGACTTTGAAAGAGTAATTGTTAATTTTTTTATATATATTTTACAAACTGACCTAAGTGCGAAACTGTGATGTAAACTTTGAGTGGATGGGAAAACACACGTACTTAAACACTGCCGTGCCGTATGCACAGTGCTTTAGTGATAGTGGAGGACATTAAAAAAATAAAAAGACAACTGTATTGTAAGCGAATTTGTGTGATTTTCATATTGCCAAGAAAACAAAAACAAATAGGTTCCTGCCACTTCTTTGTAGAAACATTTTTACTATGTAAGGAGGATTTTTATTTTTTCAATAATAAAATATTTATTAATATTTTGTAGTTAGGTTGTGGGAGTAATAATGAAATAAACGGGATTTAATTAAAATATTGTTATCCACAAACGAATACAATCTCCGCGTGGGTGATGCAATATCTTGCAAAACTCAAACGCTTGTGAATGTTATTGGCCATTTTTTAATGTCTCAATAAAATACAAGATTTATCGAACAAAAATAACTGTGACGTGACAATTGTTGCATGACAAGTGTGACCTCGTAAGGTTGTTTTTTCAGCCTTATTGTTATTTAGTTAATGTTTCTACTTAAATATGTACTGATTAAAAATAATCAATACAAAATTTCATTTAGTTTAATTGAATCCGTTAAAAAAAAACAACAGATTCATGTTCTAATAATAATAATAACGGATGCATTTTTTTTCTATAAATTTTATTTGACGTGATGGAAATATTTCTTTCACGGAATGGTGAAATTTTAATGACGAAATCAGCTCGTTTTATTTACCATAAAAGCGGGGTCCTAGAGTCTTTTTGCGGTTTCCTCACATTTTTTAAATCAAACCTTTGAAAAATCACCCCGTGTATGACGTGTTCGGTTATTTCCTAAATGTGTCGCGTATCACAAGCGTTTTATACTTCTGTTCACACAAAAGTGCCTTTGCATATATTTTATCTATAAATGATAATATTTCATTGATATGAATAAAACAGGGGAGAAAGTAGGTGTGTTGGTAATAATTCTTATATAAATAGTTCTTATACAAAACATTATTACACCGAGTGCGCACGAATGCGTTGCGTTTGTCCCTCCGGCGTAATTTTCCAGACTCTGTTAAGCTTTGTTTGCACGAGGCGGACGAAAATCCTGGAAGTAGCACTCGGGCAGGGTTTCAGCAAATATGGAAGTAACCGCGAATCGACTGTACTTGCGACCGCCGAATTCGTCCGTTGCTCGAAGTGTTCACCCACAACGCGGCGAGCGTAACGATAAACTTCCGCAGTGCGTTCTGTGCAGTTATTCCGGCCGCCGAGCTTCTGAAAATACCCACCGCGCGTCGCGGCAATTGCACTTGGCTCGATAGCAGAAACAATATTGCTTTTCGCTTTTCGCTTTTCACTACAAATTACCCACAGCGTGATGTGATTATTATGGTTGTACACCCTAGACGTTTATCCACGTTCATATTAGGTTAGATTAACACAGGTTTAGCTGATGTTCGGTTANAATATTGCTTTTCGCTTTTCGCTTTTCACTACAAATTACCCACAGCGTGATGTGATTATTATGGTTGTACACCCTAGGCGTTTATCCACGTTCAGGTTAGGTTAGATTAACACAGGTTTAGCTGATGTTCGGTTAGGTTAGGTTAGGTTAGGTTAGGTTAGGTTCGCCTACGTCAGTTTAAAAATTCCACTTCGTTTAGGAAATTATAGCCAGCACGACGCGTTGCGGGTAAAACTAGAATAACTCGCATCGCGTTGTGGGTAAAACCGGAATACCCACAACATGATTGTGAGTAATTTTTTGTAGTGCCCACAAAAGCGAAAAACTATATTGTTTCTGCTACTGAGTAAAGCGCGATTGCCATAACGCGTAGTGAGTATTTTCAAATGCTCTGTGTCAGAAATAACTGCTCAGAACGCGATGTGGAAATTTATCATCACCCAAGCCGTGTTGTGTGAAAAAAATTTCAGGCAACGGGCGAATTCGGCGATTGCGAATAACGTATACACAAAATCGCCACTGCCGAAACGTTTAAAATGCTTAAGAAATTATAGTCCTGCAAATAAAAATACAAAAAAAAAAAATCCCTGCTACACAATTTAATATTGCCTGCAACATTACAAGCTTCTCAGAAAATATTCCAAATTTTTGCAGATTCTGGCACAACCTACTTGCAGAAAATTTCCCAGAAATTTTCTATA
>NQII01002603.1:145120-231947 GCA_002778355.1 Clitarchus hookeri | reverse complement strand
GCTTTACCACCCAAACGGGGTTTCATTTAACTTACAGGGATATTAGGAAGAAGCGAGCTTGACCCCCTCCCAACTCACTGCACCCATCCCAATCTGTAGCTAAGGAGGTTGCCCTCCTTAGCTACCTTCAGGAGCTCGCTGAGTTTCCCCAGCAAGCCCGGTACCCAAAATATTTCCCTCCCCTTCCCCTGGCTGCACAGGAAGAGAAGAGGGAGGCAGCTCTGCCTGGTGAGTTACTCTACTTTCAAAATAAAAAATTCTGAAATCAGGTGAAGTAAATTTCCTGGTCGAGAAATGTCGTTTCTCGGCCAGGTGTTAAACAAATGAAAGAGGAATCTATTGCCAAATAGCAGTATTAATATTAATAAACCCGTGAATCTAATAAACACAATGTTTGGTTGCTTGTGCTCGCGCATGAAATATTGGCGAGGTTGAAAAATAATGGCCATGACTAGAGACTGTAGTTGATGTCTAAATAGAGAGTGCTTTAAATGAGCAATAGAAAGTTATTTAATAAATAAATCGGCGCGTTTTGAATGCTGACTTCACTGGAGACGCGTGGCTGACTTTGGGTTTGTAAACGCGGCATTTTGGGACGTTTTAATCGAGTGTTTGTATCGGGGAGATATTTGCCGGGAGTTCTAATTATTTGGTTACTGTGTGTTTCTATTTTATCATAATATTTATTGTTTTGGGAGACAATTTTATTTCGTATTAAGGGTATTTTAAGGGCTTCGTCAAATCAGCTATACGAGTGAAATAAGGCGCGTTTATCAGAATTCTTGGGAATTTATTTTGCACAGTTTGTAATGAGTTAATTAATACCTTGGCTGCAGTTCCCCAGATTTCGTTTCCATACATTATTGCTGATCTAACTAGGGAGGTGTATAGTAATAGTTAGAGACCTGAAAATTTGTGGATTCATTTCGGGACAAGCTAGAATTCGAAACACGTGTGTTAATAAAACTTCAGCCATTGGTCTACACGGTGCTTGACACCTCCTGAAGAAGGTTGGCCCAATCGTCACCTTCTACTGTGACAGCAGACAACCAATGTGCAGTTGATATCGGCATATCTGTACATAAGACTGGAGAGTCTAGCCTGCAGGTCATTGAACTCACGAATTTTTCTGGTCTCTGGTAATAGTTTAAACCGCAGGGGGAGTCCAGGTGATTTTAAGAGAGGGTAGAGTTGCGGGAGTTAGGCCATTGCAAGTTTACGAGTTTGATTTATTTGGGGTTGCCATCTTAGTTTTCCATCAATTATTAAGCCAAGGTATTTTGCTTGTGTGGAATATGGGATTACATCGTTATTATATTTAAGTGGTTTTAAGTTGTTGGGTTTTCTTCTCCGTGTTATTAGTAGAGCCTGGGATTTTTCCGAATTAATTTTAATCGTCCATCTATGACAGTAATCTCTCAGCTCATCTAACTGCAGTTGGGCGTAAATATTAACATAATCTATTTATCGTGTGAGAAAATTACAGTGTCATCGGCATATATTTGGACTTTAGCGTGGTTGCTTGGAATGTCAGCTGTATAAATATTATAGAGAAAAGGAGAGAGCGTTGAACCCTGAGGAACCCCAGCTCGTAATGTGCGTGTTTTGGATTTGGCATTATCTATTGAGATGTAACATTTTCTATTTGTGAAATAACTTTTAAGAAGGTGGATGTAGCAGTCCGGGAATTTGAAATTAATAAGTTTCTGAATTAAGCCGGGAATTCAAACTTTGTCGAAGGCTTTTGCTACATCCAGAAAGACCGCGATAGTATACTTATTAGTAGAGGCAGTGATATTTCGCGAAAAGATTTCGAGACAAGATACAGTCCAAAGCAATGTAGGTTCGTCCAGCTTCTTTGATTGGCTAAAAAATGTTCTGGCCCGTGTTAACCGTTTGCGCACGAATCACGAAGGTTCAGTGTCGGGAGTTACTTAGTCCTGAGTGGCTTGGTCAAAGATGGACACGGCACCAGCAGCCAATGGAGGTATAACAGCAGCTGAGGTGTGTAAATAGTATTGAAGTCCACTGTGTGCTCCGATTTTTACGCGAAAAGTCACTGGCCCTACTTATTAGCATTGTTAGCTGTTACTGTGTCTGTAATAAGTTTGGTTGAAGCGTGAGTGGTGGAGTTGGCTGCCCTGAAGCCAAACTGCGTGCTGGGAATCATTTTCTTTAACTGAGCACGGGTGTTTAATCTAACTAGAAGTAGTTTTTAGAATATTTTACTTAGTGAGCTGAGAAGTGATATTGGGCGGCGGTTTTGAGGTAGTGCGGGATCTTTACTTGGTTTGGGGATAGTAATTATTTTCACCCGTTTCCAATTTAAGGGAAAGTATTTAAGTTTTAAAATTGCGTTAAATATCTTTAATATGAAACAGAGCGCCGGGAATGGTAGGTTTTTTTAGTGTTTGGTAAGTTATTTTATCTTCTCCGGGGGCCTTTTTAGGTTTCACTGACTTTATTGCAAGCATTAATTCGTGGAAGGTAATATAATTAGGCTTTCTTTTGGTTTTAATTTTGAGAAAGTTTGTTGTGTTTGTAATTACGTCCCTTGTGAAGTCAGGGTCTCCGATATCGTTGTTGGGAGTGAACTGTTCCGCCAATGAGTCGGCTATTGCTTCAGCTTTGTCAACTGGGTTGTATTTTAATCCAGTGGGTGTTAAAATGGGAGCGGAGGCTAAATTAGATTTTTTCCCTCTTAATATTTTGGAAATTCGCCAGAAACTATGTATGTTGTCGGAAAGTTCAGTAACAAAAGTCTCCCATTTATTGATTTTTAATTTATATAACTTATCTTTTTTAAGTTTATTATACTGTGATTTAAGGAGGTCAGTTCTATGTTTTTGATATAAATGTCGGGCGTGACTTTTTTCTGCAAGTAAGAGATCTATTTCCGGAAAATTTTGCTTCAAAAATTCGCGTCTGTTGAGGAAAGTAGTATTTTTCTTTAATTGGATTTTGATGGTATTTTGAAGCCAATCGCTGTCACGCAAAAAAAAAAAAAGATTCATTTTTTCGATGTGAAAGCTGCTTGGGTTTGTGGGGTCGGTTTTACAGGTCTGGAATTGGTATACATCTTTTACCGCGTATCCGCGCATTTCCAGATCTTGTTGTATTTCTTCGACAGGGAGTCGAAGGCCACTTTCTGGGGTGACTCCGTGGTGGTACTATAACTGGAAAATGGCACTGACAGCTTTGCCAACAGAGACTTTGCCGTATTGCAGTTGCGCTCGTCGGATGCCACAATGTGCAGACCGTTACGAGCAAGAGAGAGAGAGAGCGAGAGAGAGAGAGAGAGAGAGAGTGAATCCGTGGTAGTTTGTGTTACGGAGTCGCTTGGCAAGATCGTTATAATGTTTGGTCTCTCGTACAACCAGTCAGTACGTCAGTTTCCTTGCGGAAATGCGAGGTTGGGAGCCGGTGTTCTGAGTGGCTGAAGGGCCGGAACTCTGTTCCCGCAGGGCGGGGTACCGGTTTGAAACCGGAACATCCAGGACCACAGTCGTCTGCTGTGTTCCACGAGCACGTTTTTGTTTGGACTCCATCAGGGTTTCCATTCCTGTCTGAGCGTTCAGCTCAGCTTGGCGTTTGCTCAATTCCCGCCTTGCCTGTCGTTGCTGCCAATTTCAAGGACCTGGGTTTCCGCTCGGGCGGCCGAATCGGTGTCCATTTCAAGAAATTCCATATTCGCTGTCTGACAGATCAGGGTGTTGCTGGAACGTGTGCGAAGAGTATTGTTCCTGACGAATTGTGATCGTGTCGTGAGTGCAGTTGGCAAGGGATGCGCCGGCCGGCGTATGCGTGGGTGCGGAGATGGCAGCCGGGTGGTTGTCATGCTGAAGCTGGGGCACATCTCCCGTGTCGCGGGACGCATTCCCCGCCAGGATCTGGACGGGGATGCCGGAACTGTAACTCGGAGTATTCAATTCAATTGTCAGATTTTTTTAAATTAAATAAAAGATTTTATCTGTAGGCGTGTGCCTAGTACACTGAGAGAACTCTTGCCGCTGACCCCACTGGGCTAGGCTCGAGACGACCCCCTAGGTGATACCTAAGAGACCGGCAAGAAAACCTCGTGTCCACGAGCTAAACAGGGAACGACGCGAAGCACGTCCAATACCGACGACGTCCGGAGCTCGAATCTGCGAATTGATGGTAACACGTGTGCCAGTTGTTCATCACAGCCGAAGCTCTGAGCGGGGGTAGAACAGGCCCTCGTGAGGGTCCTTGACCACCCATCCGGGGTTTCACGTATTTCCGGCAGAGGGTTAGGAAAGGAAAGCCCCTCCGCCACCCATATCCATCTGTGCTTACAGCGGTTTCCCCGCCTCAGTCACTATTTTCCACTAGGTTACCCCAGTGGACAGGTTTGTAATGTTCTCCAACCACCCCTGCCTGAGAGGGAGGTAGGTGGTTGAAAGGCGGGAGTAGCAAATTCCCGCCTGGTTATTTATACAGGGGATGGACAAAATAATATGAACACCATGCAATATAGTACATTTTGTTGCACGTTGGCAACACTGCTTCCGTGTAAATAATGCGACGCGTATGTATTGCACAGTTGGCGTGCCAAGTCTTGTAGGTTATATTTCAGTGTATTATACGCTTTGTTCTGCGACGGTTAAAACAAGCGATCGGTGAAATGTGTGATCTCTCAGACTTCGAAAGAGGGCAAATCGTTGGTGCTCGGTTAGCGGGAGCGTCTGTGACGAAAACAGTTGAATTGTTTAACGTTTCACGAGCGACAGTATCCACGGTAATGACAGCATACACAAAAAACGGTAAAACATCATCGGCGAAGAGGAATAGTGGGCGAAACCCAAAGTTAACTGACAGAGATCGACGAACATTAAAAAGAATTGTGGCCTGACAACATAAAACTACCGCGGCAAAAGTGACAGCAGAACTCAACACTCATTTGAGTAATACTGTTTCGACAAAAAAAGTACGGCGGGAGCTCCACAAAGCTAACATTCATGGAAGGGCTGCAATTGCGAAATCCTTTATAACGGAAGCCAACGCTAAGCTGCGAAAGAAGTGGGGCCACGATCATAAAACCTGGACACTTGATGATTGGAAGAATGTGGTATGGTCCGATGAATCATCGTTTACATTGTTTCCTACAAACGGCCGGGTTTCTGTATGGAGAACCCCAAAAGAAGCCTACGATCTGGACTGCCTGCTTCCTACAGTCAAGCATGGTGGAAGTTCCGTTATGATTTGGGCGGCTATAACGTGGTATTCAGCTGGTCCTCTCATTCACATCACTGGCCGGATTACTACGAATGAATATCTCGACATCCTCAATGATGAAGTTCTTACTATGACTAGCATATTGCTGCCAAACACTGCCATATTCCAAGATGATAATGCGCCCATACACACAGCCAAAAAGGTTCAGTCTTGGTTTGAGGAGCATCAGAATATCATCAAACATCTTCCCTGGCCAGACCTCAACATGATTGAACCTTTATGGGGAGTTTAGGAACAGAGAGTGAGGAGCAGATTTCCATCTCCAACATCATTGAAGCAATTGGCGGATGTTTTGGTACAAGAATGGGACAACATTTCGCTGGAAACTATTCAGACACTCTACGAATCTATTCCGCGAAGAATTGCAGCTGTTCTAAAAGCAAATGGTGGCCCAACACCTTATTAATAAATAAATATTGTGTATACTCGTATGTCAGGTGTTCATATTATTTTGTCTATCCCCTGTATAAATAGTAATTTTGAATATTACAGGACTTTTAAAATAGCTACCAACAAGCCCACGAATGGTCTTGGTGGTGGTTATAATAATAATGGTGGTGGTTATGTTTATTCTAATTGCCAGAAGTGATCATTAAAAACGCGAGACGTCGTGAGGGCGAGGACCAGGAAGGAAGTATGAGTTGAGTTATTAAAAATATTCCCAATACCAGTTACTGAAGGTAACTGGTAATTAAAAATGTAGCAGGAGGTGTGGTGCTGTTGGCTATAGTAAGAAAGTAATCTAAGTTTTGGTTATAAAATTACATTGAAGATGTTGCTTATTAAGTTATTTGTATTTTATATTACGTTTTTTGCTTACATGTGTGAGTTACTCCGACGAGCGAAAGAATTTGTTTATTAAATATTGTTTAAAACCATTATACTTCGCGCAAAAATGGTTGCGTCCCTGGCGGCTTACTTCTGTGCAGTTCATGTTCGCCTAATACTTTGGGATGGTCGCACGTGTGTTATAGCCACAACAAGCAACATAGTAGCAAAGAAACTAACTTCCTTGCGTGACAACAGATGGCAGCACGGTGTGTGTCCGTGGCGGCTCACCTCTGTGCAGTTCATATTCGCCTGATACTTTAGGATGGTCGCGCGTTAGCCATACAGCACAGCAAGCAACATAGTAGCAAAGAAAAACTAACTAACTTCCTTGCGTGACAACAGATGGCAGCACGGTATGTGTCCTAGGCGTCATACCTCTGTGCCGTTCATGTTCGCCTGATACTAGAGGATGGCCGCACGTGGCAATATGAATCCTAGCTTTTATTTTTGTTTTTTGTTTCATTGTCGAGGTGGTAGTACTCAGGGTAATAATAAATTTTTGGGGCATTAAAAAATATAAAAAAAGGGGTGATTCATAAGAGTAGATGATGAATGAGATGCTATTAAGGGTGTGACTTAAAATATGAAGCAGCACACATCTTATCTATCTGCATATGGCTTCATGCCCATATTCATTTATGTATTTGGTTCCCTGCTCATTAAAAATACCCGCACTCCAATTATTCTCTGTAAATTTTTACGTGTTCTTGGAATTGTTACATAACAGTAGCAACTTGTCATTCTGACATTAAGTTCCAGGTATTTCAGACACATTTCAATGAACAACAGTACATAATATTTGAGAGTATGACAATGGCATGCCACCTTTACATAAAATAGTTTTCAAAATTTATCATTTCGAACATAAGATTATTTGAATGTGCCAGAAATAACAAAAAAATTTTTTCAAGACCATTGCAATTGCAAAAAGTTGTACACAATAATTGGACCATGTTGGCTGCAGCTCAGTTTGTCACCATGAAAAATGTTCACTTAATTTGGTAACGGTTCTGTATAATCAATCCTTGTGATGAGTTTGATTTATAATACATTAATTCATTCAGAGGCCAAATAGAGAAAAGTTATTTCAATAAAAATTACTTCAAAACTATTTTTACTTGAAACTGGTTTCACAGTTTGTCTTTCTCTACCAGTTAATCACTAAGTG
The DNA here is from genome assembly GCA_002778355.1 of Clitarchus hookeri. Lineage (NCBI taxonomy): Eukaryota > Metazoa > Arthropoda > Insecta > Phasmatodea > Phasmatidae > Clitarchus > Clitarchus hookeri. The sequence continues at coordinate 224,692 of NQII01002603.1, read as the reverse complement.
AGATTTAGGTGCGGTGTAAATGTGTAACCGTTTTTATTATATTTTAATTACTCACAACCTCGGAATTTGTACAGGAGAAAGAGAACATCACACGTTATGCAATACTTGAAATGAGAAATTTAAACATTTAATTTGGATGCTGAAGCAGGTAAAAACTATACATTTTGCACTTTAATAGTACATATGTTTATCACGCCAACATATTTTAAAACAGTCATTTTCAAATACCACGCTATGGCGATCAGCAGGGAATAGTTCGGAGATTGCGTACGAGATGTTGCGGCTGTGCTTTGCTTCAATTGTCACTGTGAAAGATAGCTTACCTGTTCTGTGGTGTAGTTCATGCTTGCCTGATAGTCGATTCGCTACCGTCGCTGTTATCATAGGTGTGTTAAAAAAAAAAGGAATTAGGAATTTAAAATTATATTTTATTTACCTCTGTTTCAGTCAGTTTCCTCTCCTCTCTGCAGACATTTTTGAAAATTGAAAATTTTCAGTAGAATCACCCATTTCGTGCAGAACTCTCATGAAAATAGGACATACTCTATGTCCTGCTTTTGTAGGACGTCATCTGTCTACTTTGCGTGTAATCTTGCATCGTGTAAAAGCTGTTTGAGCGGAGGAAGGGCGGTGACGGCGTAGTGTGACGTGGTGTTGCAGAGTGGCGGGCGCGGGTGCTGGGCCCCGCGGACCTGTACGTGCGTACGGGCAGTGCAGTGACGCTGACGTGCGTGGTGGGGCAGGGCCCCCACGACCTGGGCACGGTGTTCTGGTACCGCGAACCCACCCTGCTGCAGCCGCCGCGGGCCCGCGTCCACACCGAGTGGGTCGGCGGGCTGACGTCGCGCCTCGTCATCCCCCGGGCTGCGCCCCGCGACTCCGGCAACTACAGCTGTGTACCGACCACTGCCCGCTCCGCCAGCGTCCTCGTGCACGTCATCAACGGTACTGCCCACTGAGAGAATGAAGTACTGTGCTGCCTACCTTTCCCAGTCTATCACTTTACTTTCCGTATTACCCTATCTGGTATCCACACAATAGAGGGATTGTAATGTAGACTGTTTGCAAGTCTAACACCTCTCTTTATAACTATCTCTGCTGTCTTCTCTCAACTTTCTTGAACCATCACTCCTTCTCTCTTCCCCCTTCTGGTAAAACCCTTTTTTTTACACCTACTTTATTTGGTCCCATATACTATATTTACAGCATAAATTTCCCTTTTTCTTCAACTTCCTGCATTTTACAACACTTTTCCTGTTCCCCTGAAGTGTAAAAATGGTGTTTCACTGTAGTATAAAGTGCACATTAAGTTTGATACCCCTGATACCTCTCTTTGTTGTCTTTCCCTCTCTATCTCCCTTTTCTTTCTCTTACCTTCCCTGGTGTCCTCCCTGTATTGGGAATGTGACACAGAATGCACCAAGTCTGATATCTCTCTCCCCATCTTGCTTTATCTCTCTTTTTCACTATTTATTTCCTCTTTCTGTGTTCCACATCATACAATTTAGGGTAGGGTTAAGTCCCAACAGGAACCACTCTGCTAGCAGACCTCTCAAAAGCAAGTGGCTTGAACTCTTGGTTAGCATACTGTTTATATAAATACCAGCTTTGAATTTCTGTTGCACTTCTGTCAGAGTTTTAGTGGGACGAGGATATACAGTATTTGCTATTCATCAGATATTTTGGGGAAACTAAATGTAAAAAATTCACATCAGTGTGGATTGAATGATTTTGTCATTGCTGCAGGCATTTGGTTTGGTTGACCCAGTCCTAAGTATATGATTTTACACAAAAATGCTGGTGGCAATATAACTTTCTGAGTATGTATAGATGATTTTCAAACCATACTGTTCCCAATCAAAACATAAGTTCCAAACCTATCTTAAACTATAAGCACTTAAGCCTCATCGTACAAAGATGACATCCGGTGACCAATGCATGTAGTTATGGTCAAGGATTTTTTTTAAAGGCTAATTTTAAAGTATTCAGCAAACCACAAATGACCTTATGTACACCAGTCTGAGATGAAACGTTCATGTTGAACCCACCAGCAAATCAAACCCCCACGTTTCTACCTGCAGTTCGCCGAGGATCTTACTTGCGGTGGGATGCCAGATGGGTGCCAACCTTTCAAGGTGAATGTTGGTTGTTAAAACAATTCCTGCTGTGGTGGCACTCACGACTAACTTTATTTTTGCAGGAGAATACCCAGCGGCGATGCAGCACGGCAACAGCCCGACTCGAAGTACGTCGACATCTGTTCACGTGCTCGTCTGCTCTTACGCAGTTCTATTAATAAAGAGGATGAGATGACACGTTTGTTAGAATTTTTAACAATTGTGTTTCAGTACTCACCTACTGATGCCTACCTTTATTTCCTTTTCTTCAAGATGACAATCTTAATACGTTTGTCTATGACAAAAAAAAAAATAGCATATGTGAAAATAGAGGTTATTTCAAGGTGTACATACAATTTCGTAGAAAGGGAGAAATACGAAGGGAAATAGTTTGTAATAAAGAGGTTTTTGTTAATAACGAGGTTTTACCATTTCTATGTTTTTAATCTTACTCTCTCTTGATATGCACATGTCGTGAGCGCTTGTTCGCGACATTCGTTAATGTTACGGAAATGAAGAAACTCCCACGTTGTAGGCTATTCACAGTAAAGTGAGCACTTTTGAAAGCCCGCTCATTTGAAATAATATTCAATAAATATATTTTNTCACGTGCTCGTCTGCTCTTACGCAGTTCTATTAATAAAGAGGATGAGATGACACGTTTGTTAGAATTTTTAACAACTGTGTTTCAGTACTCACCTACTGATGCCTACCTTTATTTCCTTTTCTTCAAGATGACAATCTTAATACATTTGTCTACGACAAAAAAAAAAAATAGCATATGTGAAAATAGAGGTTATTTCAAGGTGTACATACAATTTCGTAGAAAGGGAGAAATACGAAGGGAAATAGTTTGTAATAAAGAGGTTTTTGTTAATAACGAGGTTTTACCATTTCTATATTTTTAATCTTACTCTCTCTTGATATGCACTTGTCGTGAGCGCTTGTTCGCGACATTCGTTAATGTTACGGAAATGAAGAAACTCCCACATTGTAGGCTATTCACAGTAAAGTGAGCACTTTTGAAAGCCCGCTCATTTGAAATAATATTCAATAAATATATTTTNATTGTAGGCTATTCACAGTAAAGTGAGCACTTTTGAAAGCCCGCTCATTTGAAATAATATTCAATAAATATATTTTATATTAACCTTTGACGTGAACTTACGAGTGCGGTGGAATATACAAACTGTAATTATTACTTACATGGCAATATTTATATAAAATCATGGTTAAAGGATAAAAAAAAAATGTCTGAAAGGAAAAAGTAACTAGGACCTCAAAAGTGCTCACTTTACAGCGAACAGCCTATTACTGGTTAGGCATGTCTTGTGTTGTTGAAAGGCGAATTGTTAGGATCTTCCTAGCAGTTAGGTTCTTGTTGGAAAAATGTACGACAGAAACTAGTACACTTGTGGTTAAGACGTAACTGTTCATACTCTTTGGGTGATCATGGCGACACCCATTATCAAAGCAGCTGTCTATAAATGCCTGAAACAGCTGTTGTTTCAAGAGTAATGCCTTACACTAAGGTGTGACTACACCTCTGAAAGACTGAAACTTTCTAGGAGATACATAATAACACAAGGGTCAACAACACCATGACTCGTATGCTATTTTTGAGGAAACACAACCCCCAGGAGGATCCATCAGCGGGACATTTACCCTCCATCTCGGCACCTCAGCTTCGTTGGACTTTGCGAGGACAACCTCTATGGACCTTGGAAGGTCAACCCTGTGGGTTGTGGACAGTTGCTGGAGAGCAGGATTGTAACCTCGTAAAGAAACGCACCTCAATCGTGTATCTGCCCTCGCCTCTAAATTCTACTGGATTTTGCAAGGATGACCTTATGCAACTCACAAATAATTTTGCTGACCAGAAAGTTTTCCCACTGAAGGCTGGTAGGTGAAAGAGGAACCTTGGGAAAGAACATTAGCAGAGCATGGACCCACCTTCATCGAGTCTCAGCTTCACTGGACGGTGTACAGATGATGCAAAAGGCTTGCAATCAAACTTTCAAAGGTGACCTACCTCACTCATAGGACATAGCAATGGCCTTCTGCCCAACGGGAAGCAAGGAACTACACAGGAAAGAGAAGAGCAGAACATGGTTAGAGTCGAGCGTCACACTTAAACCCACAGCATCCCACAAGGTGACAGGTGCGTCTCGGAAAAAGAGGTTCTCGCAGCAAACTGCCGGCATTCCGGTCCCCAACCAGAAGGCGACAGAGACCTTGTACTCCAAGCAAACTGCGAATCTCGGTAGCCACGTGTGTGTCGCATCAGTATTTGACTTTGGTGAATCTGTGTTTCCAACTCTATGGGAAATATTCTTCAGAGACTAATAACAGCACTTATCTGGTTTGTTTTTAGATCTATCACCCACCTAGCTGAACGCCCAGGCTGCAAACAGCAGCTCTAGAGAAGCGACAGCGGATCCCCGCAATTACCATCTGACATGACACTTACTTATGTTACACGCACGAGACATTTTGTGTAAAGAAAGTAACCCTTGACAATATTTATAAAAATCCAACATAGGCTAATTATTTACATACATACTGAACCATACAACAAAACAAAATAAATACATCCTAACTGAAAAACATACATAAAAGTTGCATCCCANATAAATACATCCTAACTGAAAAACATACATAAAAGTTGCATCCCATTTTTGACACTTTGAATCGACATGACATGTGAGACTCATATGTGAGTAAAAATTATTTACCATACATATTTTAAAGATCCTTGAAGAAATGCTGCTGCTGCTGTTGCGATACATTNCATTTTTGACACTTTGAATCGACATGACATGTGAGACTCATATGTGAGTAAAAATTATTTACCATACATATTTTAAAAATCCTTGAAGAAATGCCTCTGCTGCTGTTGCGATACATACATACGCATTCATGGGATACAATAATGTCATAAGCTGTAATAGCACTAAACGAGACAGAAGAAATTCAGTGCGAAATATTTAATAGAAGGTGCAAAGAACAGGTTTTACCGAACAAACTTAAAACACGTGTTTCTCATAATAGTTGTAAACACACACGCAACATAAACTGCACATATATACATGTGGAATAATGTATGTAATGATTTATACTTACCAATGTTGTGTATAGCAACAAGATTAAGAATAATCTGTTGTGACTTATTTATTGCCTTTCAGTTTCAACATGATCAAGGGTAACAAAAATAAATTGTAAAACACGTTTATCTTTATACAGTTTTATATATAATCTTCTTTCATGTAACACACATCTCTGTTAACAATGCTTGTTATAAAAACATCAAAACGCAAAAAAAAAAAAAAAAAAAAAAAAACTACACACAAACATTTACGAAATTCACATCATACAAAACACAAATTTTTTTGACTAGTGCTGTCACTACATTACAAAAAAATGCAAGTTTATTCAAATTACACAAACACTTAATAGAAACACCCGACATTTACAAGTAAAAAACAACTTTATCCCGCATACAGTCAAAATTCAACATACAAGCTGTAACATCTTACGTTTTCTGATGAACTGTTAACGATTTTGCACAGTCCTAAAAAGTACTTCAGACTGCAAAATAATCCACATCTTCTACTTCATGGCATTTTTTTATTTTGTCCTTCAGTGTCTTTCCAAGTCAAGGTTACGATGTATGACATTTCTGTAGCATGCATCGGGACAACAGACTGCGCGGATGTCGGACGGCAACATTATAACTTCTCCCGAGGTCAGAGTCTGAACTTGTAGCATTTCCAACCACGTTTCCCTTGCGTCCGGTGGTACAACTCATCGCAGCCGTTGCCATTCCCACCTCTTGAATTTTTCAATCACAAGAATAAGCCCTCTGCATGGAAAAACGGCAGTGACTTTGGTGAGAGTATATGAATGCGCATAACACACGAAGCGTGGACGAGGCACTACAAACAGATTGTCCACATTCCTGATGTTGGCTGGATGACAAATACAGGATGAGTATAAAAGAATACCCCAACTTTGAAGGTCTATAATATCAAAACCAAACAACTGAACCGTGGAACTGTGAAGTAAGTTTATTTACCATACATTCATAAATGTTCAATGTGACCACCACGAGCGGCCCAAACGACATCTACGAGATAATCAAACTCGTTCCACGCTCTTGTCAGCATGTCCGTAGATGGCGTTTGTAACATTGACGACCTCAAAACGAGAATTACGGACGCAATCCAAACCGTAACACCGGACATGATGACAAGAGCGTGGAACGAGCTTGATTATCGCGTAGATGTCGTTCGGGCCGCTCGTGGTGGTCACATTGAACATTTATGAATGTATGGTAAACCAACTTCACAGTTCCACGGTTCATTTGATTAGTGAATCAAGGTTGTAGGTTGTTTGGTTTTGATATTATAGACCTTCAAAGTTGGGGTATTCTTTTATACTCATCCTGTACTTACTTTGTGAACAAGGAAGAGATAATATTCTCGGATAACAACACAACTTGAGCACTAAACTGCTGAAGAGGAAATCTAATACTGGAGGAAAAACCGTAATTCGTGGCTGTTTTGGATAATCTTCCCACCTTGACGTATTCCAAGCTACTTTCAAAACACAATTCCACACGTTTTCTGTAACTCATCACGGAATCAAGTAAAACACACCCTCCTTATACTATGTTTTCTATTATCGTAACAATTTCACTTTGCGCGATCCGTGACTTACAGTGAAATGGCTTTATGGTAAATTTGTTCTGCTCTCTCCATATTCTTTTTCAGTGAAGTGCAGAAACCTTATGTGGCGCCAGTCAAACCAGAGCTCAAATGCCTCTGTGTCAAACAAACATTACTCCATACTGATAACAGCTAGCAAAAAAAAAAACCTATTGTTCAAAAACCTTGTGTAATGTCTAATTCGTCAAGACATCTTGACACACTGAATTCATAACAAGTTGCAAAAATATGGCTGCCAAGAAAAAAACTGAATTTTCAGTGAACCTACCTTTGCATCAACTATTGTGATATGAGTGATGGGCAATTGATTGACTACATAATGTAATTAAGTAATTTATTTTAACTGTTTGACCCTTATTTATTTTTAATTTTCTTGATTTTATTTACATCAGTGAATAAAACCAAACTATAAAGTGGCCATGCCACTTTTTCTGTTCTGGAGATGGAAAATAAATTAGCAAAAAAAAAGTCGTATTGATATTTACTGACTGGCATTTGCGTGATAAGCAAGTCGTTCACTAAGCCCAGCTCAAGATAACCATCAAATAAAACTGGACTCACATCTCAACATCACAAATGTTGAGTAAGATATTCAGTAAAGTGCATGTGACAATTTTATAAACTAGAGGTAGACTTTTACACATATCTAACCAGAGACTTAAAACCGAAACACAAACTAAATCCCAAATATGCGTTGGTGGAAAACCTACGGCTGCACACGTCAAAGAAAAAACGACATGCTTTTCCTCTTACATATTTTGATCTCTCACTCAATTTGACTTCAAATGACCATGAACTTGGGTAAGATGTTTTAATTCATTACAAACATTCACACTGTACTTACGAGTGTTTCCAAATACTCTTACTGCTTTAGTACAGAGTACAACTCTGAACAAGTCACACAGATAGATCCAGAATCAAATTTAAGTCCTGGCAATAGCAGGAAAAAATTGTGACAGAACCGAGCCTCAATTAGTGTTCATTTTGAATATTGATCCCGTTACAATACATACAAAACAAACTTTATAAATAGCAGAACAATGAAAATTGTAATGTGATTGTTGCGACTATCGGCACGAACACGAAAACACTGTGCAGTTATAGCAATTATATGAACAACTTAAAAATAACATAAGGAAAGAAATACTTAGGTAGATAACACATAACGAGACTTAAATGCAAAACCAGCCAGTTCGGTTAGTCTATAAACATATCTACAATATCCTGCTGTCAAGAATAATCAACAGAAATAAAATTATCGGAAATTAATTACACAACCACACAGCACTGGTACCTAGATAGGAGCTTCAGTCATTCACTTGCAACACGTGGTTTGTGGTTTTCCATGCATTTTCTGTAAACCAACCCGAGAAAACATCACAAAATAATTAAGTTCCTATGCCACCGAAAATACATGAACACATGTAATTTAATCTGTTTGTAGTGGCACAAACTTTAAAAGTATTTCTGATGTGATACAAACAGGTGTAAACAACTGCCATCTTCTGAATGTAGGTCAAGTAAATTTTTCTACGATGATTAAGTTGTTGGTGTATCAATATCTGCCTCCAACGGCAGGAACTCGACGAACGAACTGGCTCCGTATCGCTAGTTGCATCCACTCGAGGCGATGGGCTTCACAGTTGGTGCCACCTGCTTTGTCTGCGCAACCAACTGCAGCCAGTTTGGAACTGAATACGGTCTGCAATTAAAAATTAACACACCACATTAACGCCATTTATCCACGACTGATTTTACAAACCAAATCATAAATCACAGAAACTCATTCAGCAAGGCGTGCCACTACGCGTCCATATGCGACATGAACGACAGCCAATCTAGGGATATTAATGATAGGTAGAACCCTCCTGTAACGTTCCCATACATAATGCACCATTTTCTGGTCCCAACAGTTTCAACATTCCCCGGAAAAAAGTTTTCACTTCCTTTTAAATAATGCTAATTGTTTCCTCTTAAATTTCTTTTCACCAAACCATTTCATATACCAAAATAAAGTTTACAACTTCGGTACATATTTCATAACTCAAGAACATGTTATGTTTGCATATCAATACTACATATTTAATGTATTTGATACACTTATCATGTATATTGAACCTGAACATTTGTCATTGGCCATATTTGTACGCAAACGCAGTGCATTTCATTGTACGTGTTCACCTACGGAATCTATCGTGTCCCTTTGCTGGTTGAATTTTCTCCATATGTAGAAGAGTTCAGTAAACAACATTTGCACCTTGTGTAATGATGCAAACAAGTTCATTCTGAAAAAAAAAAAAAATTGCTGTAAAAAATTAACCACAGCCAAAGCAGCGAGAGCTTGAAGATGAAACTGCAGTAAAAGTGTCGCAACTGCGAGGTGACGATTTGTGGGATTTCCAGAGGGACTATGTTGTCACCCAGTCCTATGTGAAGCTGATGCTTGTCAATTTTGATTACAGTATAACTAGTGATGGCCCGATACTGAAAAAACCCGATACCGATGAAGGTTCCGATATTTAGGATTTTACCGATCCGATACCCGTAAACAGATATTTTCATTTCTCATACTGTAAGCAGACATTTGTCACTGAAGTGTTAGAGAGAAAACTGCTGCCTGGAAAAGTCTTGTTTGCAATAAGCTAAATAGACTTACTGTTAAGTGAGATTTACTTTATGCCTGATACATCAAAGCCGCAAAAAAAAAATAGTTTAACATAATACAAAATTATAGCTCACCCCAACATATTACAAAACTAAGTTAAAGTTGAAAGAAGGTCGCTAGTCCACAAAAAATATGTAAAAGGACAGGTATGAAAACTAAGCTAACAAGCCACTATCATTTCGTTTACTTTGAGAAACGTACGTCGAACATAAGACTGCTTTACCAAAAATAAAAATGTAATCCGTGAAGTGAAAAATAATGATGGGCATGTACTTTTAAATTTGTTTTTATCGTGAGGAATTTTAATTTTAATTTTTTTTTTTTATTATTGCATATCGACACATTTCAAATTAATGATGTTCTTTTTAGTCATATTGCTGCAGCCTGATGTTAAGAGTTGAGAAAATTAAGTGTGCAGCAGAGGAGAGAAAATACTTGAGGTTAGAATGGCCATTACCGATGTGCCGATATTTTAGTGCCGATCTCCGATAATGGTAAATGTACCGATAATACCGATATCTGATACCGTATATTGACTATCGGGCCATCACTAAGTATAACCATACTAAACGACCCCTCACCATTACCAGAAAAAAGGTTCTTATGATAGGTTGATCGCTATAGACATTTTAGTGAATTTTGGACCGATTTTGAGTCATTCCCAACCCCTATAGATCAAAATTTGCAATTTTGTTTGCATGAAGTCAGTGTTCAGTTGTCTCTAGTGCAAAAAAATTACATTTTTTTTAAAATTAAATACAAATTTATATGAATATGCCGCCTTGCTGTCCTTCATTCTGATAACCTGTGGCAAACCTGCAGTATTTGCGTTATTAGAGCTTCTGTGTAGGGTCAGAAGTCCTGCGCAAAATGTATTTATTATGAACTCACACTAATCCATGTTTGTTTGTGCTGTTTTAAAAATGTAGATTAGTTGAACTGCACAGGTAAGTTTTCTTGCTAAACGGCATATTTACCATCCCTGATTGTACTCTTTCCTCTATGTAAGAAAAAAAAAATGTTTTCAGTTCCCAGTTACAGCTTTCTAAGATTCTCTCTGTTTCACAACATATTTTCCTGGTCCTTTCAAGTGCGCGAACACAGAGCTTCACCGCACATACTGCCAACTCGCTGCACTGAAGCGCAGTGTTGTGGGGCGTTTACTCACTTGGGGGTGAAGCGGACCATGGAGATGGGCATCTGCTTGGGACGGGGCATGGTGAAGGCGGCGGTGTCCCGGGAGACGCTCGGCTCCACCACCGTCATGTCCTCGGTGGACGTGCACCGCTCCAGCCCTCGCAGCAGCTTTGTGTCGAACTTCACGGCCGCTGTCCGAACACAAAGCACCACAGCTACAACGGTGGTCGATACGACCCACAACCACCAGTACAAGCTGTTCACGGGAGACAGAACACTTTCGAATGCCCTGCTCAAGATCTACTTGTATGCATGTTGCGTATTTTTCCACAACGTGTAAAATCAACGTTGCGATGTGCTCATGGAACATTTCTAATTTTACATTAATACTTGGAAACACACTGAATCCCTGTTAAGACATTTCTGAACCGACTGGAAAAACACATGCTTAATGACCAGAAAAACTCATCAAAAGAGTTAGCATAAAGATGTACAATTAATTAACTTATGCAGGAAACTTCTTAAGAGGGTTTCACTGTACTTTCCCTCTGTCGTTACCAACTTTACAGACCGAATGCCAGTTAGCGTGCCTGTTAAAATATATACAGGTAGAGGCCTTGATATTTTTAAACGGTTGATTACAAAAGTACTCAATTAAGCGTTAAAAGCCTTTATTCCTCATGTCTAGCACTCTGCTTACCTCTGCCACCCACTTAAGTGAACACAAGGTCCCAGGTCTGAACCTCGAGTAAGATACGGACACACACGCTGTTTACAGATATAAGTTATTTTGTAAACTATCACCTAACCACTATTCCAGCAAAAAGTGGAGAGTAATAATAAAAAAGTGACTCCATATGTCAGTGTTCTATACTGTTTCGACACATCATTTTGTAAGCAGTAAGTGTAACAAATGTGAATAGTGAACTTGACTGCCAGTACCATTTAAATTTTCCAGTGCTGTAGGTTGGCAGACTTTGAAGGTTGGTGCAAAAAATGTTGACGATATATTGCACTCTGATATAGGCACTGTCAATGTTGCATTATTTAAGATATTCAAAAACTGATTATTTCTCACTGATGATTAAAGTATTTTGCCATTTTGCACACAGCAATATTGTGTGGTTTTTTTTTGACAAAGTATTTAACTATCACTTTAGGTTATTCGGATGTTTGGAACACACACATATGTGATAATATTCATTATTCTGTTATCTGTACTGCAAATGCTTACGATTAGCGACAAGATTGTAACTGTTTTATTTTTAGACAAACTTTGCATTAAAAATTTAAAATTTTGGTGTTGTATTTTTGTGAACACTCCATATAATAGTTAACAAAAATGAATATTTAAACACATATTCACGTAAAATTTGCAATACATGACATTTAAAGAATTACACACTCAAGACTAAGCTTTTTTTTTCAAATAAAGTAACACAGACATATAATCACATTTTAAATATTCAAATATTTCCTGGTACAAATATTGAAGTTTCTAGACAACGTGTGCTTACTCTAGTCAGTATCTTACAAAAATATTTGGATTATACATTACTTTGTTACAATAAACACTATAATTTTTCCTAATAAAATAGAGTTTTCTTTGCTAATTTACTTCTATTTGTGTCTTAACTTAAATGCTGGTGTTATGTGGTGTATTAACATATATTTCAGTGTTACTTCGGTTTTATCTCTATTCACTATATACGTAATCTTTTCTCTATCTATGATACAAAGTTGTCAACTTTTGATACTTAGAAGTACACATATATCATTGATATTACTCTGATTAGCCAATACTGAATTGATACTGGAAAGTGGACAGCGGTAGACCTCGGCCAGTGTCTTACCTGCGTCTATGCAGCCCAGCTTCTCTGCGACCGCGTACACCACGTCGGCGGTCCAGAAGTCGGGGATGCGGGCGAACACCTTGCCGGAGTCTGCGGGCAGGTGGAAGCCCAGCTTGTGCAGCAGGACGACGAAGGGCTTGTGCTGCATCGCGGCGCGCTGCCGGCTGCTCCACGGCACCACCGGGATGGACTGCTTCAGCACTGCGCAGGGAAAATCACAGCCTGCCTTACTCAGCTCGTGTTGCGAGACGGTCGTGAGCGGCACTCAGAGCTGAGGTGTTCAACACCGATACGTGCGAACTGTGAAGCAAGATGGAGATGGTGCAGTGATGGGGGGGAACAGGAGTACGCCAAGAGAACTCGCCCAACCAATGACAACATTCACCACACGTGAAAATCCAGGGGTCGACCCCACTGGGCATCGCAGTGGTGGAATGCGAGTCGTCTGAACACTGCGCTCCCCGTGGTCCCAGCCCATCAATCACGAGGAATAACAGGCACTGCCTTTTGCCATGGCTTCATTTGCACAACGCTGCTCTGCAGTATGTTTGAAAAATGTGTTTTTGTCAACACTATTAAATGTGTCTCCAAACTGTTTACCTACAAAAGAAAACATTCCCCAGACGAGAATGGAATGGCACTTTCAAGATATCACGCAAGCTATAAATATTACTTTGGAGCCCTCTACCACAGTTAAAACTTTTAAAACATACTAACTAGACATGTGAACCTATGAAGAAGCCTATTTTAAAATTTGCTACAGACTTTCCACCAAAACAATAACAGATATGGCAGTGCCACCAAGTACATTCGATACGACGACAACACTGCACACCAGTTCAAAACTTTGCACATAGCAGCAACGGGGCACTTGATGCACAAATCAGTGTAGATGTTGTTGCTACCTTGCTTCTCTGTCTCAAAACGTTAAAATAGTTTCACATAGCCGACAACCGTAAGGAAAACTCTTAACCACTTAACACAAATATACTGCCTGACAGAGAAAATCACACACCATGAAGGAATACCAATGCACAGGCCAAACTGCATGCATAGGTAGCCAAACAGGTGCAGAAGTAAATTATTTAATTTTTACAATCAGACAAATCTCCAATGGTCGAAAATACGAGATGATCAATACGTAGCGGGACCTCCATGTTGGGCGATACATTGCTGAACATGACGTGCCATTCATTCTATGAGAGTTTGAATAATGTTCTGAGGTATTGCGGACCATGTGTTGTTGATCCAAGTCCGCAGTTGATTTTCATTCTATGGGGGTGAGAGGGTACTCAACTAACGTCCAATCATGTCCTGCAGATTCTCAATTGGCAAGATATTGGAGACCAGAATGACCAAGGAAACATCTGCACACCTTGCTGATCTGAGATGTGTGGGGCCGGACATCATCCTGATGAAAACGCAAGTGTCGGACAACCTATAGATATGAAACCGCCACAGACAGCAGCACCTCATCAACACAGAGGTACGCCACTAATGTACCTGTAATGCGTGCTAGACGAGCAGCTGTTGGTGCTGATAGCACCCCAAACCATGACCCCACGTTGGCAGGATGTGTGGCACCCCACAACTGCAAAGTAATCTGCCTGATGACCATGTCAACACCAGACTCGCACGGTGACAATCATTGACGAGACAGACGCTGCACACGCCACAGCAAGCCTTGAAGCCCAGCTGATGCCTCCTGCTGCGCCGCAACCCACTTCACATCACGTCGCTGCTCTCTTACCCCTCCACGGCCGCGTGAGGAAAAGTAGCTGCAAGTTTTGGCCACCTTCGACCATCTCCGCCGCCGCGCTCTCCATGCTGGCCCTGTGCGCCACATCTAAATAGGGCTCGCAGTCCTCAGTTCGAGGCTGTCTCACGTCATCTAGTTTCAGAATGTCACACTGCCTGAGCGCCTATACTGATACCACGACATCCTTCGCAGAACGTCATTCTGCCCGAGAGTCAACCGACACGTACGTCACACATACAACAAAGTCGACGGCCACCCATATTGTGAACCAGGCATGTAAAGGTACCTGGTGCGCAAGTACAGTACAGACCGAACCACTAGAAAGACACACGACAAAGCATCTGGGCCAACTAAGTCAGCAAACCCGTTCCCTTCAGAGTGTATAAACTCGCCGGAGGGGATGCCAGTCTTGACGAGGCTTGACCCAGATACTTCTGGGTCAAGCTACACCTAGCTATACCTTAGCTAGGTGTTTGTTGCCTACCGCACTTTACAGGATGAACATTAGCACCTTTCCTGTCCGTGATGTTCCCTCGCTGACGAGGGAGCAGGAGGAACATCCGGAGGACAACTGCTATCCTTGCATCTCACCCCCCTCCCCCCTACGTAAACAACCTACACCAGTTCTCAGCCCATGGGAGAGAGCACAAGCCTCCCGACAATTAGTGGAGCCTCACTCCACTACCCTCCCCGCCAACTTCTTTGGCGTCCCTATTAGTGTTCCTGGAACTGCCCACCCCGCCATCGAACTACTCCACCAGGGGTACACTCTCCCCTTGGGAGTGGTCCCGTTCGACCCTGAGGACACCAGCGAGTCTCCAGCACCAACCGACCACGTGCCCGCCAGTCAGCCGGCACCCCGGTCACCTGCAGACGACAGCCGAGCCAGCCTGCCCAGCCACCCGCTTAACCCGGAGCTGAAGTCATCAAGCCAGGGCCTACGACTGCCGAAAGGAAGCAACACTAGCGGTGAGCTGGACCAAACACATGTGTCCAACGCCCGGAGGCATCACCTCGCCCTCACAGTCTTTGTACCACGTAGGCACCCGGGGCGTCCTACACTGGATAAGGGACCAGTGCGAGGCCGACGGGTCGTATTACAGACGCCTCAACAGTACAGTCCGGCCCCAACCTGCACAACTGACCGGGCGCAGAAATTAAAAACATCCATCAATATTTTTAGAAACTTTATATCCCCGACTACAACAACAGATGTGTCCAAAATATATCTGATATATTTACAACTGTTATTCGAACATGTTTCAGATATATTTCTTTTAAATATTTCTCAGAGTTTCATTAGAACAACCACTACTGCAAAGCATCAAGTCGACACATAATACCAAAACCTCGTATGTAAAGCGTTAAATTTTGCAGAGGACAGTTTAAAAACATCTGAATATTTAATACTGGGGTCTTTTTCTTTCAGTTTGGTAAGAGGCATTAAAAAGAATCGCGACTTCTTACTGTCGACCAGCATCCGCCCATGTCGCCGCCGCCACCGTCCTTAGCTGTTTCCAGCCTGTGGCTGGGTCAGTTTGGTAAAATGCCTCCATTCTCCCTCTCTCACCGTTTCCCAGTCTTCGCCTCTCCTCATTCCCTCAGTCGCTTGCTCCTCCCATCTCTTCTGTGGTCTTGCTTGTGGCCTCCTTCCATTGCACTTCAGTTCCAACATCCTTCTTGTCAAACACTCACTTCCCATCCTCTTGACGTGCCCATAACACCGCATTCTTGCCTCTTCTGTGATCTCTACCAGTCCCTGTATCTCTACTTTTACATCAATATCGTCTATAAAGCAGGCACTGCACAAAATCTCTATTTGCTGATAAAATTTGAAATGTGGTTAAAAGATACCAATAATTTCACAACTTAATTAATACAATATTTGATTATTTATAAATATTTATCTAGTTAAATGTTTCGGAGTTGATGTTGGTTTCTAAGGAAGTGAAGAATATTTTCTATATTAAAGAGGTACAGTAACACTGAAATTTTAAAAGATTATTAGAAGATTCCAAGGCAAACAAGTCAATTGAAAAGAAGCTTGTTGGTATAGTAATGGTGATAATTTACAAGAGACTGAATAATAATGGAATGAGATACACATGAAGCAAGACCACTACGAACGACAAAAAAACAAAGGGACTGTAGGAAAGGAGAAAAGATTGAGACATGTTAAAGACAGCAATCGAGTAGGGACAGGAGAGGATAGAGACAATCTGCAAATTGAACAGCAGCGAGGCATGTAGGTGACTTGTTGGCACTCACAAGCGTGCACCAGCGGGATGGGCTCCATGACGGCACTGCCCTCGGCGGGGCCCGAGGCACCGGCACACAGCTTCACGTAGCACGTCTCCAGGAGCAGTCCCTGGAGCCACGCCACAGAGTCCCCCATGCCGTCTGCCTGCAGTCCGTCTGCAAACACGACACACGCTACAGTGCGCTGCAGGCAACTCCCCGCCCTCCCCCTCGCAATACTTTCTAGGGTCACCTTCGTCCACTCCAGAGTGCACACACACACACACACCTATTCACTGCTCTGATGCTGACTTTGTCTCGGATGCCTGTTCTGCATTTCACAAGTTAAAGTCCATTCGCTGTTTCTTCATACTTTTCCAATAAAACATTTGAAAAACCACCCCATGCTCGACGTGCTTGCTTTGTTTCCTAAGCATGCCATGTATCACAAGCATTTTATACTTGCGTTAATAAAGGAACCTTATTTTTGGTTAAATCAAAGTCTCATTTATAATTTAAACAAGAACGGATGTTATAACATGGTTGCATTGTATAACCTTGAGACATAAAACAAAGTAGTACAATGCACAAACAACAACAGGTTGCACTGTAAGGGTACTTTGCCTGAGGTCACCTCCCACCTCTGCATTTCATGGCCTACTTTGTCTATTCCGTTATATAAACCACTATATCGGCTACAGTTTTTAACCAATCTTCACTTTTGGGACACCTTTTTTTCAAAAGAAGTCTGCCTACTTAATTAAAGTAATATTTCATTTATAAAACATGTTTTTTTTATGCCAGAGACTATTAAATACAGACTTAACAAAAAACAATTAAAACATCAAAATTTATGTTTTCTAGGGATCAAAATTGGTTAGATTCAATTTTATGAGGATAGCGATTTTACAAAGTAATTCCTGTAAACTCTAACAGCTTATAAAATCAAGGGTCTTCTGTATATAATATGCGTATTAAAGATTACAAAAAAACTGGTACAAAACCTGGGATATCGTTAAACAAGTTTTAATGATGAAGGATTGTCAAGATGAGATAAGGAATACCTCCTTACATGTCTGACAATTCAGAAGCATGCTTAGATAACAATGAAATTAAAAGTTAATGCAAAACTATTTCCAATATTCCCCACTTTCATATTTTTATGCAAAATGTATTGTGACACCACAACTCCACAAGGCTTCAGGGCAAATTTGAGTAAAAAACAGTTATTATCTCACACATATGTAAATACGTATTCAGTTGTTTTTCTATGTTAATTTTCTCTTTTCTGTCACCCTTCTATGAACAATATAATTAAAAATACACTGGCATAATTTAACTATGACCTTAAAACTTACCTAACATAACTTTAGTATCATCTGAAGCAGGACTGCTAATTCCATTTCCATTATGCACAGACTCGGGTGAATCTTCCATTCTGACAGGGCTGACAAGTTTCTGAACCACTGGACCTGGCCCCTGGAAACAAGAAACAGTGAAATGAAAAATGAATGCGTGCACAAACGTGAGCGAAACGCAACAAGGGCAGGATGGGTGGGAATAACTTACAACTGTCTCCATTTTCACAAAGCGGTCGTGCTGGTCAGGTGAAATCACCTTTTGCACGAGCAACTTGTTGGCGACCTGCAACAAACAAGACAATACTACATGAAGCACGGACAAATCAAAATGGTTCAAGCTGGAACTTACTACTTATATAACAATATTTGTGGTTGACAGCACTTTCTCCAAAAGGACATCTTGCCTACTGGTATAGGCTGTCACGGTAAAGTGAGCACTTTTGAAACCCTAGTTACTTTTTTTCCTTTCAGCCAATTTATATCCTTCCACCACTCGTTGATGTAAACACTTCCATGTGAGTAACAAACACAGTGTATACATTTCACCATACTCAAAACCGTAAGGTCGAGGCCACAATTAAATGTATTTATTGGTTATTAAGTCTGATGAGACAGCCTCAAAAAGTGCTCACTTTACCATGAACAGCCTATTAGCTGGGTGTATTAAGTCACTAACGCAACTGCTGCAAATGTACTTTGCAATCCTGACTCAGTACTCTGGTAGCATATTCATGAAACTACAAACTGAATGGTTGCAATGCAAGTGACCGCACATTCTGTTGCTTTGCTATGCTATTCCCCACTTGACGCGCCACGAGCTCTGTCGGACACATATCTAAGCCTCAGCCTTTGGTGCGCCCCCGCCCCCTCCCCCCGCAACATCGTAGCGCTGCTGCTCACTTAGCCTCTGTACCATTTCTATCCACAAGTGAGTCAACCCCTTGCCGCCTGAGAGGCCGACTATCTGCATGACGCCGCACTCCAGTCTGAGTGGGTGGATCCACCCCCTCGCTTGCCTTGCCCTGACCGGCAGGCACCGGACGCACACGCTCGCCGCACATCAGGGGAGGTTTTTCTCTCCATGCGGCCTGCTTCAACCACCCCTCGCTCGCCACGTCACGTCTCCTTTGCACGTCCTCCAGACAGGGCAGTTCGCGGGCAGTCGCATCAGCTCTATAGCTGCAACTCTCGCTACCTCACCATGCTTATCATAATGCTTGCCCTCAGCAGTATCGTTGAACTTAGTCTTGTTACGTTAACTGTTCCTAACTTGTAGTTCTCAACACAGCAGTCAGAAGCTCTTGCCGCGGAGCTTTCTCCTAGTCTCAAGTGTTGGCCACGGACCTCGTCCGTGCCGGTGGTTGTACCGGGTTGCTCTCTCCCCGAACTTTGGTACGCATCTGTGGTAAAAAGTTTGGCAAACTTGGTCCCTCGCCCATCAGATGTTAGCGGGCACAGGTTGGAGATATATGTATTGTAAACTCCAGAAGTAATAAAACATATATCTACCAGTTACCTATTTTTGGTCCGATCGTTCTCTTTCGCTTTACGCCTTCCTCACCCGCTTTGCCTTCTGTGTGCGCGCACAATCTCCGCGATAGAGAATCGAACCAAGTCCCCACTGAAGGGCGTTCCCACCTCTTGTCAATGTTTGGTGTCTTAGTACTGGCTGGTCACACCACCCTCAAGCGCCACTTAGACAAGGGGGGAGAGAACCTTTCTCTAAGGCTCCTGAGGCTTGAGGAGAACAAACACATTAGGGCACTACGACCTTCAGGCTACAAGCTGGTCATGCCGCTTACTGAGAGCCGTCGGGTCCTTACATGGGGAATGCTGTAAACCCAGAGGGTCACGCCGCTCACCCAACTTCTCGTTGAGGGGGATCAGGGAACCCTCTCCCCAAGTCGCTACAGGCCCAAGCACCATCCATCGTGAAGCGCACTTTGCGGCGGCGATCAATCGATAGGACTCAGGCAGGGGTCTACCCCAAGGCACCGGCCCCAGGAAGAGTAGATTCCTTCCTGGACTGCCCACGCCAGAACCTGCCCTCCCCCGCGCCGCTCCATAATTTAAAACCATATCTACAATAGTGCCTGCACCTGCAAGACACCCGCTAAATACTCTAAAATCGTAATTCCTTATTCTGCTTTTATTTTTATCCTCTGAAATTAACGTAACATCACTGCTTGCATAGCCATGCACTCACAGCTATTTCTAAGTGCCTAATCACCGGGCGGGCCAGAAAAGGGACAGCATAACCCTCAGTGCCCAAGCTATGCACTCTGGTGAGCAAGGGCCAGACGCCCCAGGGTGCAACTACATCGACCCATAGGCCCTTCAAAGTCCTCGTTAAGGAGATTCCGTTTTCCTAGTTTCTTTTAGCCAGTTCACCATCAACAACGTTGGCTTAACTTGCGTCACACTTTCTCCCTTCTTCCACCTTGGCCAGTCCCTTGTCAAAATATTTCCATCCCCCCTGCATGTCCTACCTTTACCCTTTTTCTTGGCATGCTTACTGCCAGATAACTGCAAAAAAAAAAAAATAAACGCCCTTGCCACTCCTACAGTAATTACATCCACCCTTCTGCAATGCATTATCTCAAAAACATGGCATCTCGTCTGCATCATTATTTCCAATTGAATCCAGCAAGCCACTTCATGATGTAATAAATTTTCCCTGAATTTTTTTTATCTATAAAACAACAGGTTCTGCTTAAAATTAAGTTTGGATTCAAATAAATGTGAGACTTTGGTAATGTACTGTTAAAATATGGCAATGTAATAATTATTATTTGGTAACTTCAGTTTTAAGTTGTTGGCAACACTGTGTAGTGTTTTGTTTTTTCTAGTTGATAAATATATAACGGTCAACATTGTTGTATCAGTTTTGCTGTTAAAGTATAATAAAACATTTCGTTTATTAAAAGGCCTTTATTCATTAAACCTCAACAGGTTATGGGCCCAGACACATAGTTCTGCATAGAATCTGTGAAGGGGTAGAAATATCGGCGAAAATATTGGTGCCGGCCCGCGATAAAAGTGAGGTTATACGTGACCGCGCCAAGAAGGAGTAATACTCGTTCATTCTCTAAATTGAGCGAGGCAGGACAACGAAATGGAAGGAAATCAGTGTGTGATCAAACTGGAAGGACCTAGCAACTGGAACCTGTGGAAGTTCCAAACAACGGTATTGCTACGAGGTCAAGGATGGCTCGACATAGTTGAGGGGCAGAAAATAAAACCTGAGGCAGCGGCTGAACATGCTGCTTGGGAGTCAAAAGATGCTAAGGCTCAGACACTACTAGTTACCAGAATGACGGAGAAAGTCATGTTGCATATAATTTCTTGCACAACATCTGCTGAAATGTGGCGTAAACTCCAAAGTGTTTTCGAGCAAAAGTCGGAAACAAGCATCCATATTACACAGCAGCGATTTTTCCAGTTTAAGTTTGAAAAAGGAACTGAGATGTCAGTATTTTTGTCAAAAATACAGGAGCTGCAAAATCAGCTTAAGCAAATGGGAGAGGAAATATCAAACAAGTTAGTTATTACAAAGGTACTAATGTCGTTGCCAGATGAGTACAAACACTTTGTGTCGGCGTGGGAGTCGGCGCCAGACGATAAACAAACCCTGGATAATCTGATAGCCAGGCTTCTGGTGGAAGAAGAAAGGGTGCAGGAGAAGGGTGAAGCGTCTCAACAAGCTTCATCTGCATTCTTTGTTAAAAATAGAAGAAACATAAAGTGTCACAAATGCAACAGACTGGGGCATTTCCAAAGCGAATGCAGAAGCAAAGTGAATAACAGTGAATTACAAGACAATAACAGTAACAGTAATAAGTGTTTTTATTGCGGAAAGTTCGGACATTATAAGGCACAGTGTCGCTTTAGGAAGTACAGGGGCAGTAAGGAAAGTAATGCATTTGTCGTGTCAAACGCAGAATATGAACATTATCAAGAGTCAAAATGGCTGGTTGACTCTGGGGCCAGTGAACATATGTGTAACAATCGCGCGTTATTTTCATCATTTCAAATTGTTTCACAGAAATCTGTGATTCTCGGCAATGGGCAAGCGATTAGTGTGTTAGGCTGTGGGCAGATGGCGGTAAAAGTGCACAATGGGAACGAATGGATCAACACAAACATAGACAACGTTCTTTACGTTCCCGAACTGAAAACGAACCTTTTCTCTATGAATTGTGCGACTGACAAAGGTTATGTCATAATGACAAGTGACAGCTCATGTAAATTTTATAAAAACAAAGAAGTTTTGGCGGTTGCAAACCGAATTGGGAGCTCGTATTATATGGATTTCCGATATGAAAATGATATTGCGAGCGTAGCTAGTACTACAAACGATGATTTAAATGTGTGGCACGAAAAATTGGCTCATCAAAACTTCGATTATGTGAAGAAAATACTTGCCACAAGGAAAATAAATGTGAAACAAACGTCTGCTCCAACCTGTGAAAGCTGCTTGAAGGGAAAAATTCATCGATTACCTTTTCATAACAGCGAAAATGGTACTTCTAAAGCATGTGAATTAATCCATGCGGACACGTGCGGTCCCATGGAGGAGGTATCTGTCGGCGGGTCGAGGTATTTCGTAGTGTTAAAGGACGACTTCTCAAATTATAGAAGTGTCTATTTCATTAAAAATAAGCATCAGGTGAAGAACTGCATAGAAGATTTCATTAATAAGGCGGAGATTTTAACTGGGAACAAAGTAAAATTGTTCAGAAGTGATAATGGGCTGGAATTTGTGAATAAAGAAGTGAGTGAAATGTTCTCAAAACGTGGCATAACACATCAAACTACAGTACCATATACTCCGGAACAAAACGGAAAGGCCGAAAGAGAGAACCGAACTTTGGTTGAAGCGGCAAGAACAATTTTACATGCAAAGAGTTTACCTAAGAAACTATGGGCAGAAGCGGTACATACTGCTGCATTTACTCTGAACAGAACGGGTAAGAGTAAAGTTGAAGGAAAAACACCATATGAGGTATGGACCAATAAAAGTTTCGATATTCAACAATTAAAAGTCTTCGGCACACCGGTGTATGTACACATTCCAAAAGAAAGACGAAGAAAATGGGATAGCAAAGGAGACAAGGGATTGATGGTCGGATATGGCGAAGATACCAAGGGTTACCGGATATACTTCCCACAGAAAAATACTGTAGAGACAAAGCGTGATATTGTTTTCTTAGAACAGAAACAAGAAGGAAGGGAAGAACCCCAAGTTACACTTGATTTGGAGAACGAGTTGAAACAAATAGTAGATAAAGTTGATGGAAACCAAGACTTACAAGAAACTCTGGTTAACATGAATGAAAGCTTAATAACTCAAAATGAATCTGGAAGTGAATATGAACCATGTACAAGTGAAGAAGAAAGCGTAATCACACCATTACAAAATGGAAATGAACGAAGCAAGCGTGTAAGGAAACAGACCGAATTTTATCAATGCAACAACATCTACAGCGAAGATGATAATCCAGTGACTTACAAGGAAGCAATGAAAAGAAAGGATGCTTGTAAATGGAGTGAAGCTATCAATAGAGAACTGGAGACACTGAAAGAGAACAACACTTGGGATTTATGTGAAGCACCAGCAAAAGAGAAAATAGTGAGTAGTAAATGGGTTTTTAAAGTAAAGACAATAAATAATGTTCAACAGTATAAAGCTAGATTAGTTGCCCGAGGGTTTGAACAGGATGATGTATTAGATCTGAATGACATCTATGCTCCAGTTGCAAAATTACCTACATTTAGACTTTTTGTTGCTATAGCAACCAAATTAAAATTGCCAATCTATCAAATGGACGTAACGGGAGCATTTTTGTATGGAGAAATAAATGAAAATGTATTTATTCGTTTGCCGGAAGGGGCTTATTCGGGTAATAATAATATTGCAAAATTAAACAAGTCTCTATATGGTCTGAAAAGTTCACCAAAATCCTGGAATAATAAATTTAATTCTATTATAACAGGAGAAGGCTTTGTTAGTTCAAAAAGTGATTCATGCTTGTACAAAAGGTGCAATGGTAAAGATAAAATGTTTGTTTTGCTATATGTTGATGACTTGTTAATATTTGGTACAAATGAGGAGAAAATTGTTCAGTTTAAAAGTGTCCTAAACAAAGAATTTAAGATGAAGGATCTAGGTTTAGTAACCAATTTTTTGGGTATAAATGTTAACCAAAATCTAGAAACGGGGATTACTGAATTAAGCCAAAGAAATTACCTAGAAAATGTACTTAAAAGGTTTAATATGGAAAACTGTAAACCTATGTCAACTCCTATTGACCCAAACTTTAATGTTAAAATACTTGAAAATTGTAATAAAAGTAATGATGAGAATATTGAAAAATATTGTAGAGAAGTTATAGGATGCCTTATGTATGCAGTGTCAAGTACTAGGCCTGATTTATGTTTTACTGTCTCAATGTTGAGCAGATTTCAAACATATTCAAATGATATGTTAGTAACTGCATTAAAAAGAGTCCTGCGGTATGTCAAGAATACACTAAATTATATGTTAGTTTTCAAGTGTGAAGATAATGTCCTAGAGGGATATTGTGATGCTGATTGGGGAGGTGATCTCAAAGACAGAAAGTCTACCACAGGCTATTTATTTAAGTTTTCCAATTGTTTGATTTCTTGGTGCTCGAAGAAACAAGTATCAGTCAGTCTGTCGTCAACTGAGGCTGAGTATGTTGCAGTGAGTATGGCAGGAAGCGAAGCCTGTTGGCTGATAAACTTGTTAAGTGATTTTGGTTACTCAAATGTATGTCTAGTAAGTATGTATTGTGACAAGTCAGCCATTTTTATTGCAGGCACAGACACTGTTAAGCGCCTCAAACATATTGATATACGATATCACTTCATAAAGGATTTGATTAAAGATAATAAGATCTGCCTTCATTATGTGAAAACTAGTGAACAACCAGCTGACATACTCACTAAGGCTTTAAGTCAAGAATTATTTGTAAGATGTTTAAATAAGTGTTGTATTCAAACTTAGAAATAAGATATAATTGTATCAGATAAGATATAAGATAGAACTGTATTACATTGAGAGGGGGTGTTAAAATATGGCAATGTAATAATTATTATTTGGTAACTTCAGTTTTAAGTTGTTGGCAACACTGTGTAGTGTTTTGTTTTTTCTAGTTGATAAATATATAACGGTCAACATTGTTGTATCAGTTTTGCTGTTAAAGTATAATAAAACATTTTGTTTATTAAAAGGCCTTTGTTCAATAAACCTCAACATGTACATTAAACTAACAAAATTTATTCACGTCATATCAAGTGCCTTTGTATTAACAGAACAATATGCAGTTAATGCACAGTGCATAATTTGTGTGGCTTTACTGTGCATATTACTGCCTACATTTCTGTATTATCCAAGACATTTGGTCGCAGTTAGTCCAGAAAAACAAGGTTTTACTGTGTAAAAACCAGACTGTGGGCACCTGGATTGGTAGCAAGTATATGTATCACTGCGTTGGAGCAGCGGCCTTGCCAACAGCATGGACCTAACCTCCGTAACTCTCCAGCCCAGTGCAGCAACCAGGTACTCTCATAGCTGGGACCTGCAACCCGACACCGGCGCATGGTGTGCGGAACTGTGTAGCGAAGCTCGCAAGAGTGCCCTAAGAAACCTGCTGTCACCAGTAGATGACCACGCTGTCCGAGTCTCGGGCCGTGTTCCAGTTCATCTCCAGTTTGGTTTTTTTGTAATTGGTATTTAGCATTTTGTAAGGTTCAGTCAGAACCAGAAGTGGGTTGCGAACAGAGTCGCGGAGAGTCGACTCTAGGTGCTGAAAAGTCGACGATGTCGATTCGGAGTACAATCTTTGGACAATAGTAGCGCTATCTCGTGAGTGAATGAGGAATACAAAATATAGTGTAATGCATACTTTAAAGAATATGGTAACAAGAGCCATTCCTACTGAAAGTCCAATCCGTATTGAGAAATAATTATGTTCATATTAAGTACATCTCTTTTAACATTCTATGCAGTAATGATATTATTACACCTATGTGTGAAAAACACATAACCACTTTGCGTGGGTTTAACAGAATCAAATGTAATTTTATATTGCACTCACATCTTTGTGAACATAATTATAGATGTAAATAAAGGAATCATCATAATACCAAAATGTGACTGACTAACACGCTGGTAGGTCATTGTGATCTTCTCTTCTGCGTAGGATCAGATCATCTTCTCTCGTTGAAATGTTTATTTCGCCCAGCATACATGTCAGCTGATATTTTTATAAAATACCATTGTCATATAATATTATTTTTATTTTGGACTTGAATGATTATGGACATATTGCATTCCCTTCCCCATATAATGCCATAACTTGCTGTAATTGTACTTTTTTTTTACTCCTGCAAACTAACAGCTCTGATTTCTACCTAAGTGCGCTTGGCTTGGAGTAGACTCTTCACACGTGCAAAAAACTATTCCATGGAGTCGCAAAAGTCAACTTTCGCGACCCTGGTGTTCATTCGCAGCACACCTCTAGTCAGAACACCGCGATATTCAATTGTTTAACATGCCATACTNAGTCAGAACACAGCGATATTCAATTGTTTAACATGCCATACTGCTATTATTTTGGTGCTATCATCATTCCAAAATTTAAAGTCCTCTGAAGTCTTAAAATAAACTACAATTTTTTCTCGTAGTTGTTAGGGGGCAATTTAAAATTTTAAATTAACAAAATCAAACAAACATGATGTGAATTCGTTACTTAATAAAAAATTAGTCATAGTAAAAACCTTTTCCAAAAAGATTTTACCAACTTGCTATGTGAAATAATTATTGTGAGTACAATACACATTTTTTTATTCCAATAAACTTGCCTTTATTTAAACGTTTCAAACAGGCAACACTAATATGGTGGCAATTTGGTAATTTGTATTTTGTAATTTGTCAGCTTCAAAGTTGACAAAAAGTAAAACACAATTACAAAAAAAAAAGTCATATATTTTGTAGACAAAACTGATCATACGACCATTTTGTTAACAAGTGCCAACTGTAACACGGTCTCCCTGTCACCGCTCAGTGAGGCTGGTAACCTTAACTGCATGCAACCTGGTCCACTGGAGAGGCAAAAGGCACTACCTCCATAAGAAATAGTTTAAGACAGATATCTGTGTCATGGCAGCACTTGGATCTTTATAAAATGTGCTGCAACATGCTGTAACTAATACAACTTCCTTCTTTATTACATTATAAAAAGTAGACAGAAAGCACANTGATAAAACTTCCTTCTTTATTACATTATAAAAAGTAGACAGAAAGCACAAGTAGTTAAGACACGCAGCTGACTCGGCCAGCGACACATTGCATAACCACGCATTCGCGTCGACAATGTGTTCGCCTGACTTCCGTCTATCTACGAGTACCAACCTGTGAGTACTCGTGCATTCTGTCTACTTTTTATAATGTAATCAGTATCCTAGCGGTCCATTCCCGCCATACTTCATGTTATTTATGCGAGACATTTTATGTAATGCGAATAACTCCTGATGCTTTATTTATTGAAAAACAACACAGCCTAATTATTTGCATGTATACTGAACCACACAGCAAAATAATATAATTTAATTTCAACATATAAACTGAAAGAGTTGCACCCTAATTTTTTTTTACACAGAATTGGCATGACATGTGTGAACCATATGTTAGTTAAATACAGTACTACATTCCTAATTTTACTTATATCTTATTTATATGTCTTTACTGTGCACACTAATTTGTTACATAATCAGAGGAAATAGGCGGCGACTCAAGAAAGTGTGGATTACTTTGATTTCAACGTGTAATACACAGTATATAACTAAAAACTGCACAGAAATATAATTTCTGAACCATGTTTCTTCTAATTCAGTTTTTACACGTTTATTATTATGTATATATTTTTTGGAAACCAAATAATGCTTTTCACTTTAAGTTTTTGCTTCTCTGAAAATGTAACGTGTATCCTTTTTAACTTTGGCACAAAAAAAATTGAATTAAGGGCGGTTAGTCCCCGCCATCTTGGATTTATACATTTTTCGCCATAACTCACATTTAAGTTGGTTTTACAAAATTTTTCGCACGGCACAGCATAAACAATAGCTTCTCAAGCTTTATCAAGTTGTCACATTTTCACGGCCTTTATTCATTTTTAATTAGTAACTGCTGGAAAGAAGTAAGCGAATTTTCCTTGAGGAGTTAAGCTAACCACGATACCCAACCAAAACCAAGCTCAGAAAATGTACAAAGAAATGTCCTATGTCCTGTCGTTTCGTAAAATTCAATACAAAATCCATAATGCAGGTATTTGAGAAACTTCTAAAAATCTAAGATGATAAGGACTTAAGTACCAAGATACAAAACCTGTTATACAACTTATGTACAAATCATTTGTGGAGAAATTTATTTATCTTCTAGATCAACGTTAAAATAGTACTTTGCTTTTTAGCGGCAGTGCCATCAACCACATCTTGTACACACACTGTAAGCCTCGCCTTGCCATTTACACCAAAGTGTTATTTTTGCCTCTATACATTGCTCCTGAGTTACCGGAGGCTGAATTTCCTCTCCACAAGAAAAGCCTGCAAACCTCCTACACAGACACCAGCTTTAGATAACATTTTTTTACTTACATCTGCTCGTGACTTGGTGATGCTATCCTCCGCATACAGTTGCACGACCATCCCAATAGGGTCTTTGCTTTCAGAGTTCTGGAAGTAGAACCACGACAGGTTGTCCAGGTCTTCTTTGGACCACCTTGAGCAACAACCGAGCCTGTTAAACACTCAACAGTTTCCACAGACACACACAAACTGATAAACAAACCTTAGTGCAAGAGGTCACTACAGTGTCTTCCGACAACAATCTACAAGTAAGAACTCTCAGGTAAGCCTTTGAATGTTGATATAAGTTAGGAAATAAGCTGTCCACCAACTACCCTTCAAGCAAAAGGCAAAAATGTAAAAAAATCAGAATAAGAAAAATTAAAACCACTCCTTGCTCTTTACAAGAAAATGATGTGAACACACCTAGTGTAATTCCTCATTAACGTTTGCAGGGTCTGTGAGGGAGGTGGTTGGTTGGCTCGTCGGCTGGTTGGAACCTGGGATGCCCTGGTTGGCTCAGAAGATGGGTCACAGCAAGGGCCGGTTCAAAGCAACTCTGGCAGGGGCGACTACATGTGGAACAGGTGGACTTGTCTTGGGTGGCGTGGACAGCAATGGAGAAATGGCCTGGGTATTTGGAAGCACCCTGGCAGGTACCTCACATTAGTACCTTCCCCGTGTGGCAGAATTTATCATGTGGTGTCGGGTACTGTGGTGTCTCACTGGCACGCTGCCTCTTCCCTTAGTAACTGGGCCAAGGCTCCAGTCCGGCAACTTCCCTGGTCAGAGCGATAGCCCTCTTGACTTCCTTCCGCCGCCCAGCCCGGTGGCGTGGCATACGGGAGAAAGAGAGAGTTGGAACGAGTAGATGTTCGTAGGTATTGGCATGGCTCAGGGCAAAAATAGGGAACAGAATCCTTGGCGGTCCCTAGGACAGCAGTGACCTCCCTCATGGTGCAATGCTCTAGACAGCTCATGTCTCCTTGCCATGTTATCAGGTAAGTCGAAATTATCGCCAGCCCGCAGAGTACTGGAAGGTTTGCAAGTAGCGTCTTTACGGTTCACCCTTACGTCTATAAAGGAGCAATCAATGGGGCAGAATTATCGCCAGGACCAAGTGCTCCACCGATAGGGTAAGCAAGAATTCACGCTGTCTTTTCTGGTGGTAACCGACAAGGCGGAATAAACACCATACCCCAGTCCCTAGCACAAGAAGAAATGCTGCCTTAACTTTCAGTTTGAAGGGCATAATGAGTGTGGCTCTATATTGATTCCTGAAAGAATTGTTGCGGAGGTTAGGTTAAAACTGGATCCCAGAAGGAAAGGGTAATTTGAAAAATAGCGAAATTGTTGCAAAAGAACACACTGCGATAGATTATGGATGTATTTATTGGCAAGCCAACAGTAACACACACACCCAGCCTGTACCCTGGCCTGGGCCTGAAGGGCTGGACCTAGGCAGCCAGCAAAACTGGGGGACACAGTTGACACAGCTGCACGTCGAGGGGCGAGACTAACCCCATAGTACGTGGCGTGAACTCCTCGAGTAACGAGGTGTAGTTCAAAGGTTAGATGAAGGCAATGGTGTATGGCCACTGGTAAGCAGACTGGCAGCATGACACTGTAACTGGGCGAATCAGTCCCAAACCACGGAGTGAGTGGGGATTATACACCCTGGAACCGGAGTGAGTGGGGATTATATACCCTGGAACCGAAGTGAGTGGGTGAGTGAGTGAGTAAAGAGATGTGGGCGGCTTTTAACATCCAGGTCTTGAGAGCCGATGAGGGTGAAGTGAGGTGAGCATGGAGCAGCGCCGGAATGCAAGAGCGACGGAAGCTGCAGATCCCAAAGAAAACCAGCTGACCAGCGGAATCGTCCGGCACAATTCCCACGTGCAAAAATCCGGGGGCGACCTCGCCAGGAACTGAACCCAGTTCACCTTGGTGGGGGGGCAAATAGCCTAACCTCTGCACCACCGTGGCCCCCCTGGGACCAGCGGTGGTCGAGGGGGAAGAGATGTACGGGGAGAGAGAGCAATGGCAACCCATTGCATGGCAGGGATGCCAAGAGATACCTCTCCATGACAGGGGCTTGATGGGAGATAAGCAAGGTGTGACGTGGGTAGCCAGCTTACAGGTGGCGACAGCAAGCAACATGGAAACTCAGTGGCATGTGCAGCCTAATAGCTCTTGCTTGGAGAGGGGCACGACTGTGGCGGAGGCTGTGGTGCATCACATTTTCGTACTATGAAGCCTCTCCCCTCCTCCCTCTGGACATTTTCCTCTCCACCACTACCCTAAAAGCTCTTTACATGAGACTCTGGCAAGAAAGAATGTCTGAAGCTAAGAAAGATTGAAAATCAACACCTTACACATTATCAATCATGGCTCCACGAAAGAAAAAAAACCTTTAAAGGCCGAAGCAAAATATGACAAAAGTTTGTAAGCAAATGGACACAACAAGAACATGCAGAAATTCAATTAGGCTGGCTTACAGGATGAGCTGTCTCGTTGGCTTTTGGCACACTTACTCAGCTTCTCCATTATCCACAGGAACACTGGACAACTCCCTGCTTTCGGACGGCATGCAGATATCACCAGATGGCACTTTGGTTTGTTGTGGAGTATTTACGAACTTGTTAATCACGTACACTATGAGATCAGACCAATCCTGCAACACAGAAGACAAACATCCATGATACAAACCTACCGCTATATCATTACATATACTGTGTACCATATAAGAAGGCCACATTCTTGACAGTTGACAATCGCCGTGTCTTTTCGTTTATGTATCCATTCGCCATCAACAGGCGTGTCAAGTATAGGCTTTGATGCGGCGAGTCAGCACGTCCAGGAGGTGCTGCTACGTGTGGCAATTGGTGAACTGCTTGGGTGGCGCTGCATTTGTAAACAGAGCTTGGTGGACGTGTGTAGAGTCGTTCGTAAACGCTGTACACGAAATATATGTTACTTTAAAAATTATACAGAGCTCGCGGGAAAATAAAATTATTTGTATATGCGCGTGAATACGTTATTTTAAACAACAAAACTATAATATGTTTCTGGGTGTAGTTCGGGATATGGATAACAGATGGCATGAAAGGGCATATTGCAACAGATGGTGCGCTTTTAACTCACAAGATGGCAGCACCTGGTTTGAGAGTCTGGAAACTTTGGATTTTTTCGTCACATTTGGATACGTATCGTTTTATTGTGCATCTCATTTTGAACACCTATACATTACTATTTTATCACGACGTTTCGTTTCTAAAACTAAAAACTGCTGTTTTATGACCACGTAAAATAAAATTTTTTTGATTGATCTACGAACTCTTTCTTATCCGTGTATCTTCTGCTTGTGTGATGTGCTTCGGCACTGCTCTCAGAATAGCCAACATAATATTAACTTTTGTTCGTTCGATGAGATGAACTTTATCATTATATTACTGTATAAGGGGCAAGGTGCATCAGTGTCCGCATTCAGCGCTAACATACAGGACTTTTCTGAGGTGTAAGCTGACTTAGACACATCACCCATACAGTAAGTAGGTAGTCTTTAGACCTTCAGTTGTGTTAAAAGTCTCAGAATAGGGCTCTCTTGCAACACTTCAGCTTCAGGTAGGTGCACACTTTACTACAGGAAAGCAAAAACAAAGGCAGTTGAAGCCGAATGAAACACACTTACATCACAGACTTCGAAGTCCGTCTCCCAGATCTGCGAGAACGTCTTGAGGATGCCCGGTTGGAAAAGGGTAGAGATCTGCTTGAGGTTGCCGCCAATGTGATGCATCATGGTGAATATGCAGTCGTTGGTGAACTCCCCGTTGTCCTGGAATTTCTCCAGCAGCAGGCCGTACTTGTGCATCACGTCCACCGACGCAAACCTGGCGGCAACAAACCACAGTCTGCAGCTGGCGACAAGATGACATAATTGATTCCAAGGGTTTCGACTATTACGAGAGGCTTTGTACTTTGCCGCAACACAATATGCTCCAACAGAAGCAGCACATGCGTTTATAAGATTTTCACGCTAAACTGAGCACTTTTGAAATCCCTGCTCAGCATCTACTTTTATTCTCATTCCATATTATTCCGCCATATGTAAAGTTAATATATTGTCACGGGCCTGATTATTTTATTCACGCACCATCCAAGAAAAACCGTGCAACCATTAGGAATGAGTGAGTGAAGAGATTTGGGCGGCTCTTAACAGCGAGGTGTTGAGAGCCGATATGGGTGATTGAGGTGAGAATGGAGTGGTGCCAGAATGAAATAACAGGAGGAAATTGGAGATCCCCGAGAAAACCAACTGACCAGCAGTACCATCTGGCATGATTACCAAATGCAAAAATCCTGTGACCCGGCCGGGGAATGCACCCGGTTTGCTTTGGTGGGAGGCGAGCAGGCAAACCGCTCAGTCACAGCAGCCCCACCATTAGGAATGAAAACATGTTACTAATATGCAAAATTCAACTTCAATGGTTATACATTTAAACATTGCACTCACAATACCCACGTCAAGTACCATTAATAGCTTTTTTTATGAATTCACTACCAACATAACTGGAAGCCTGCACCCCAGTATGTACCATGGCATGTATGTAGTTACGGGCAGTGATTATTTTCAAAGGTTTGTTTCTAAAGTGCTCACTTTATCATGAACAGCCTTAAGTTATAAGTCCTATCCTGCCAAAATCAATTTATATTTGTTTACATTTATCAATTTACATACCATTATTTGCCATAGTTGTCAAATATTAACGGATCTCGCCTGGTTAGCACATATAGCGCATTGCAGAGGTTTTGAAGTAAACACACAATTCAGAAATTGTTGGATATTTTGTAATAGAGTCTAAACACGAACAGCAGTTTAACAAATATTTCTTACCTAAAGACAAATGTTATGATCTCATTTCAACTCCAAGAATAATTTTTTTTAAGTGTGAAAATAACTAAAATGGTCATTTTTGGAATCAGTTTTAGCTGCTAAATTTTCTCTACAGAAACTTTAATCTTTTTCGGTGTGCCATACAAATATAGGGTCAGCGCTTAAATTCATTTTCAGGCGAATTGACAAATGGAAAGACTGCACACCCGTTGAGTGCCTTGCGGGAGGCGATGAGGCAAACGGTAAATGAGCAGAGTCAGACCTACAACTCTGCATAAACCCAGAAATGTGCATCTCGCGTCTGCTGAGCTGCTTCTGTGCAC
This sequence comes from Clitarchus hookeri, assembly GCA_002778355.1. Taxonomy (NCBI): domain Eukaryota; kingdom Metazoa; phylum Arthropoda; class Insecta; order Phasmatodea; family Phasmatidae; genus Clitarchus; species Clitarchus hookeri. The sequence continues at coordinate 190,968 of NQII01002603.1, read as the reverse complement.
AAATTGCTCGCCCACCCTCCCAGCAACATTCTAGACCTACAACTCTGCATAAACCCAGAAATGTGCATCTCGCGTCTGCTGAGCTGCTTCTGTGCACAAATTGCTCGCCCACCCTCCCAGCAACATTCTATCTGACTAACTTGAAAACCACCTTCCGACTCCACTCCTGTAATACAGTTATTTGCTTTGTTTACATCAAGCTCACAAAGCTGACACAACCATCCCTACTGCAGATCTGCTCTCATCGGCCAGCGGGGAGAAAGGGAAGTGCTGTTTGAATATGTGTGTCTATGTATATATATACATGTATGTAAATACAGGCAGTCCTCGACTTTCATGCATTCGAGATTTGTACAACTCGCTCTTTCGTACACGACATATTACCACCTCTAAATCAACTTTCATACGACCAATTTGGTCTTTCGTGCATCTAGCAACCTACCCACATATTGATATACCACTGTTAGTTGCCATCCAACACTGCCTGGCATGTCTTCCAGCCTTCGCCGATCACATGTTATGGACGTTTAGATATGGCTGATATATTGGCACGATACAAAACAAGTGCGTCTGTTAAAATAACATACGAAAATCTGAAAAACTTTTACATAGTTTTTACGACCTACAAAATAAAATGATACATTTGCACAAAAATTTTACAGAAAGTAGGAAGCATGTTTAATTACCTTATTTATTCACATAGTACCCACAATCAAATACATATACAGGTGTTGAAAATCAATATTTCAGGTAAGAAAGTATTGCACATGTATATTTATTCGTGATTTTCAATGAAATACTTGCAAAAAATAAACGTGGTTATCAATTACATATATTATCTTTCTACCAATTTTTTTTTTCTTGTAACTTTGTAACGGAACCTCTCTAATTACATGCGTATATATGATTCAACTTACATACATTCAACTTTCACACACATTTTCAGGAACACTTTATGTATGAAAGTAGAGGACTGCCTGTATTTACATACATAGACACACACATACATACACAACATACAAACCTGTTTACCAGCAAATTATATCAACAGGTTGTATAATGACTTACATTTTATACTGAAAATTGTGGAATTTTGGTATTACAGTATACTTATTATCAGCTTAGTGATTTGCAACGAATTCTCACTTACTATTAACAACCACCAAAAAAAGAGCAGAAAACCTATTTTTCAGCCAATTTCACTAAAATGTTCAACTTTTACAAAATTTTTTTATAATTTCTCAAAATGGGTTTTTTAAGACAAAAGGATGCAATAAAAGGGGTTGCAGCAGTGAGTTTCAACTGTAGTTGAATAGTTAAAATGAATGGTGTTTACTTTAACAATGTGATCATATGCATGTTTTATTTTATTTTAAACAAAATGCTTAGTCCTACGCTTGATTACATAGTTAATTAAATGCTATGAATTACAATTTTTATGTGAATATGTGTTTAAATATGCATTTTTGTAAAATACGTAGTGCATTTACAAAAAATAAAAAACAATAACACCAGCATTAAATTTCTAAAACTGAGCTGAAAATAAAATTGTAAACTCTCGTCCCCCGTCGCCGACACGGAAGCAGGGGAGATAACAGGTGAACTCACAGTTCGATGTGCTTGACCATGGAGGCCGAGCCGTCGTACTCGGGCATCTTGTACGCGTCGTCGAGGAAGAGGAGGAGCACGTGGTTCGTCATGATGACGTCCTGCAGGAACTGCTTGCTGTGCACCTCTGGCTTGAACTGGCACAGCAGCAGCACAAACAGTCCCTTCAGATCCTCCGTCGTAGCCACTTTCACTGCAACACACGGCGATAGTCACGCCACACAAAAATAATACCAACACACTCTATAATATTCTGTGTACCGTATGCAGTAAAATAATAACCAAATATACACTAAGAAACACACATTAGACATTTTAAGGATGTGCGAAGCTTCGCATTTTCGAAGATTTTTGTGCCTTCGACTTCATCTTCGAAGAGTCGAAGACTTTCACAAAATGTTTATTCCACCAAAACTAGCATCAAAACTAGCAGCCAGTATCATTAATCAGGGCACATGATCTTTAGTCTTCGTAGTGTTCTCAGAAATAGAAATAATTAACATTTCGCACAATAAACTTTGCTAAACGTTCAAACTTTTAACTTCACGGTGCCGTAGTTAATTGGTTTATTTGCATTCCGAAGGATATAGTTAAATATCGCTAAGTAAAACAAAATCAAACCTAAAAAACATATTACTACAAATTCATAACTACGAAAAAATATAGTTATGACTTGCCTTGGTATTTAAGTTTCTTCGAAACTATGATAAGTTTTATTTTGGGAAGTGCGCAATCGTGTCTTTGAGCGTCGCCATGTTGAAGCATCGCCGTGGTTAATGTTACATTCATAGTTGCATTACATATACATGTTTAAGTAGATCTTCCACNCCATGTTGAAGCATCGCCGTGGTTAATGTTACATTCATAGTTGCATTACATATACATGTTTAAGTAGATCTTCCACAAAAAAATGGATGACACGATACTGCTTCTTATTAATATAATTCCACAGTATTTCTACAAGACATCAAGATTTATGAAACGATCAAGTAAAACATACATTAAGGGATGCCATTTTCCTCGGCAAGGTTGACGGCAGTCCAGCCAACATTTATAAAGCAGCAAAAAAAAATTCCACATGCGCTGTTCCTTCTCTTTCTCCCTCACCCTCGCACCATTTTTCCGGGCTTCCCCCTGAGCTGAGAGCTCGCTCCGACTACGCTTGTTGACATGCTGTGATAGATGTATATGCTCATTTCCGCAAAAGTAGTTTCTGCATTTTAACTTAGTGAGCACATGGAAAATGTTTTTAGCGATGAGAGAAAATTCACAGCATGACACACAACTGCCACATCGAAATGTTATATATAATTTATTTGCGAGAAAGAGTNGATGAGAGAAAATTCACAGCATGACACACAACTGCCACATCGAAATGTTATATATAATTTATTTGCGAGAAAGAGTGATCATACTACTCGTACATGCAAAGTTTGCAAGAAAGTTATCCACTCCACGATGTAAGTACAGTAGAGTAATAGTAATAAATAATTGTAAACACAACAGAAAAACGCAGAGTAACCTCGATAGATCGTTCCCGTATCCACGTATATTTTACAGGTTTCCTAAAAATTTTCTTTCCAAACAACTGATTGTAAAAGTCAGCATAAATGGTTTTTAATATTTTTTAGATGGATTAGCATGTATTATTTTTATTTTGGATCGTTGTTGACGGCTGTTATCCTGTTATCCAGAATTATGTGTGGCAATGTCATAGGAGTACTTATCACGCGCGGGAGATCGGCTGACGTACGTATAGTGTGTTTCATTTACGAAGGCCGTTTAATGACAGACAGAACCACCAACTTTGTAATGGTATCACAACAAATAACTCCCATTTGTAGTGCCTGCAATCAGCTGGTTCGTAACATGTTTGTGTATGTGTTCACGTTGGCAACACTTGCTAAAAATTGTGCGCACAAAAGAAATCAGCAAATTTAAGATTCCCGTCAAACATTAACAACAGTATTGCGTTTCCAGTTACATAAGCGGCTTTTTAATATTTTCACCCTGCTAATTCCTACTTTTATCAGTTTCAACTCTCATGAATTTTTAACGAGGAGGTATGCTTTGGCCGATTTCACCCTGTTGTGGGCAACATTCCAACAAATTTCTTGCGTGACCAATGCCATGTTGACTACTCCGTGGTTGCAATGTTTTCACGAGAGAGTGTCTACAGTTCACATTTTATTCCTGTAAACCTTGTTTATATCGTGAATTAGTGAAACGGATTATTACACTATTTCCCATGCAGTGCTGTTTTCAGTGCATTATTAATATTTCATTATTTGCTCACGATGGCAGTGGCCCAGCAACATGTGTTTCTTTCTCTCGTGTGCAGCGATATATATTTCTGATGTGATGAAAGTTTCCTGTATGAATCGCCTACAGAATGTGTGCGCGCACACACACATCAAAAAAAATTTTTTACTTGTTACTGAAGTGACAGTTACTTGAAGCATGTAATATAACATTTTATATAACAAATTGTCGGAATTAGAATTTCAGCAGTCTCAGGTTTGTGCTAACTTCGTACATAGTTTACTTATTTTTTATTTGTATTTTGTATTTTGTATTTGTAGGCACTTTGGTGCCTAACATCGTGTCATATTTATTTATGGACACTTATGTCCAGAATTATTTAGATTTAATTATTTTGAGTACAATTATGGAGTGTTTCTGTAGCATAAATGTATGTCAGTGTGTTTGTGTGAGGGTGTCTGAGATTTACAGCTTTTGTCAAAGTTTTACCTTAAATATGTTAACTGAAGTGGCGTGAAAATAATAACACAGCATATTTTTTAAAGTGTTATTCAACTTTAGTTTGTCAAGTTCATGTCAATTGTCACTTCTTGAGCCTATAGCATAAACAAGTCACGTTATCTGTAATTGCTTTGTACTAGCAGAGTTACAGTATGTTGTACTTTCCTGTGTGCAAAACTATTTTTTAAAAATGCAAGGCACGTTCGGACACGAGTCTAGAGTTATTTCATATCGGGCAAGTGTGCACATTTGTAATGATTATTAAGTCAAATATAAAGTAAACCGGCTATGAATTTTTGGGACGATGACTATTAAAGGCAGAACTTAAGAATTGCTGCCTCTTTAAGCATGTTGCAGCAACAGTAAACATGTAACTTATTTTAATGTGTCAGAGAATAACGGAGGTAAGGTATCAAATATTAGCTTCTGTCGAGATACAAACACATTTTGTGAGTGATTCATACACGAATGAAGTCGTAACATTCAAAATTTAACAAAATAACTAAAACAGTACTACCGAGAAGGCAAAACGAAGTTTAAAGAAGTAACTGGCAATCTTGTAGGCTAAAATCTGCAGTTAATAGGAGAGCGTGCTATGGATGAAAAAAATTAAGACGAAACGAATAAACCCACCTCCAACCTAGTTTACAGCCTCTCTCTCCACTTCTACCTATGTTTACTAGCAAAAAATAAAACATGTATTAAATTTTCCGTGTCCGTGAATCCCGTAACCTCATTACATTAAATACGGACTTAAGTAATACACTGTCACTCTCACTGCAATCGGCTGAAGAAAAAAATTTTTTTGACAGAAAAAATTAAAGATTATCTATGCTGTGTACCTTGTAACAAATATGCATATGGTAAATTATTGTCGTTCAAAAATAACTGAAATTATTTAGCACATGCGTAAAACACTGCACTAGATACATTTTACTTTTGAACATTTTAATTTACTATAAACATTTAAAAAAAGGTTCTGCATAGTTTTTGGATTTTGCAGTTTATGATATACATCAGAAAATTTCATACTTTCTGAAACAAGTTGGCTGTACTTATAACATCGCAGTCCCTCGTAATGTCAACAGCTGACGTAACAAACAGTATGGCTTTCACATGTCAGAACAGCTGAGGCGGAGGGATACATGGGCAGAGCAACCACACTGGCACTACTTTCTAATAACTGTCAAAAAAAACGACCTTCCTAAATGAAACAGAGTATACCACAGCTGATATGTCTTTTGGGAAGGAAACGCACATTTTTCTTGTGGGCAGTGAAAGTTGAGCCTCTCTTGCACTGTGGCCCTAATGCCACCACCATCCAGCGAGATTATTATCTAGCCTGACATTGACAAGGGTCCCCTGGAGGAGGAAAGGGAAGAGGCCAAATGTTGATAGTCGCCCATTAAATGCACTGTGCGGTGGCGGCGCTAAATGGAACTGGATATATGGAGAGAGAAATATAGAATGTGGAAGGGGGCGGGTGATGTGGTTCATTGAAAAATAAACACAACAGGAAATTTTATGTTTTAAAAATAATTGTGTAGCTTTACCCACACACTTTTTTTTTTAACAAAGGGGCGAGTACAGGTAATTTTCAATTTATCAGCTATAGAGCTGATGTTTAAGATTTGGAACCCAACTATTAGGCAAACCAGATGTTAACGTCTCGTGGGAAAGCTCTTAAGGGTCAAATCTGGGTGCATCTTTGGTCCACATACACATTTTTTTTTTTCGGTCACTTGAAAAAATGCACTATAGAGGTTCCACTGTACTTCAAATCGGTACCCTTTTGTGTGGGCAAAAAATTATATTGTTACAATTTGAATGCTGGGCTTCATACAAACTGAATAAGGCCTATATTGTTGTGGCAACAACTGCGCTCACTGATCACCTGAAGCAACATGAAACTGAATGGAAAGAATATGCTGAAGAAAAGAAAGTTTCTGAATCAGGAAAACCAGCTCCAAAACCAACTGTTCAAGAATGTAAACAACAAACACTTTTCCTCCAGTGATTCAAGGGCTCAGTCCATAACAAAAAGTATTAGTTTAATGCCTACCAGAGGACGTCTCCCCTACAGTTTGGCGAAGAGGAGGGAATTGTCGACCTTATGGCTAACCCCAATGTAGCACCAAATTACCACATTCCTAGTCGCACCACATTCTCCAATAACTACGTACCTGCTCTTTTTGCAGAAATCCAAAACAAAATGAAATCACTGCTACAATAAGGACTACACATCCTTACTGTCACTCAGCGTTACCTCTGATGGTTGGACATCTGCAGCCGTGGATAAGTGCGCGAGCATCACTTGCCACTACTTAACACCTCATTTTGTAGGCAACTCTCTCACAGTGGATATCATTCATGTGAAAGAATCCAACACCAGCCAGAACATAAGTGCCAGACACTGGAAGACTGGGGAATACCTAAGCAAGAGTCAGCCATTCCAACCCACTGTGTAACTGACAACGGGGCCAACTTCAAAAGTGCTGCCACTCGCTCATTCACTCCAGTTCAGTGTTTCGCCCACAACCTTACAAAATGCTATTACTGATGCTTAGAAGAAAAAAAAACAGCACGAGTGGCCACGCTACTTACAAAGTGCAAGGCAATAGTAGGCCATTACAGGCGGAGCAGTACAGCTAGAGAGTCTTCACTCTGTGTAAAGAAAATTAGAACTACCAGAGTTAGAAGTAATCCAATATATTGACACTAGGTGGTCAAGCGAACACCAAACGTTAAAAAGGCTCCTGGAATTGCAGGCTGCGTTGGGCGCAGAAATGGCTAGCCCAAAAAAACACCAACGATGTGCAAATGCTTACACCACAGGAATGGAGGCATATGAGCGGGCTTCTAGGGATTCTTTAACCTCTTGCAGATGCAACAGAAGAGCTGAATGGTGACAGCTATTCCACTTTGTCTATGGTAATGCCAATTCGCATTGCTTAGAATTACGCCTGACAAGTTGTATTCAACATAAAACAGAAGGAATTATGTTTGCAAGAAATTTGTTGAAGGCTTTTAAAAATCCACATTTGGTATATCTACAAGGAAGACTCTGTTTACTTACCTGCAATGATTGCAGATCCAAGATTCAGAGGAGCTTTGGTTAACACAGTAGTTGCTGTAGCTACTATGGGAAGTGAATGAAAGAAAATGAATGTAGAGGTAAAAGTTTGTCGAGATGAAGTAATACAAGAGCCAAGCAGCAACACAACTTCTCTCTGGTCTGCGTTTGAAGAACTGCCCAACGAGTCAAAATGTGGTGATTGTGTTGACGAATTGAACAGATACTTAAATGAGAGGCGCNGTTTGAAGAACTGCCCAACGAGTCAAAATGTGGTGATTGTGTTGACGAATTGAACAGATACTTAAATGAGAGGCGCGTAAGACAAAAAAAAAATAACCCATTACTCTGGTGGAGTGAAAATAAGAACATCTATCAAAATTTTCACAAACTACGTTAAAATATCTGGGAATATCTGCGACTCAGGTCAGCAGTGAGAGGTTGTTTTCCACGGCAGGAAATGTTGCGACGCAGAGGCGGCACAATCTGCTCCCAGAACATGTCCGCCAACAAGTTTTTCTGCATGACAATGCTAAATACTTAAAGTAAATGGATGCTGCTCTTGTTTTATTTACACAGGCTATATTTTCGAGGTTTCAGAATTGTAGCACTGTTTATCAACATTGTTAGTTCTTATTTCTTTAGTGATTGCAGTGATTTGTTTTTTTTTAACATATAATTTTCAAGAATGTTTTAATGTTGAAATATTTTGAGGTAAGTTAGCATTTATTTTCTGCTGCAAACTAAGGCATTATTTTTAACAATTTTACCAAATCTGTAACTAGCATAAAATTAATAGTTATAGTGTAGACTTAAGAATTTAAAGTTTTAAACACATTTGTAGTATGGCAGTTTTTAAAAAGTTTGTAGGTATCTAAATGTATAATTATTACTTTCTGAAAACTGTAACCTACTATAAATTAATATATAAATATATATATATATAAATATATATATATATATATATATATGAAATCTTTCAACTTTGATTTTTCTTTGAAATTGCTTTGCATGGTGTAAGCTTCGCTTCGTCTTCACTTTGACTTCACTTCGCATTAAAAAAAAGACCTTCGCAGATGCCTAATAAATTTTTTATATGTAGTTACATAAACACCTCAAAAAAAAGTTTTCCCCCACCTGTAAATANTCGCAGATGCCTAATAAATTTTTTATATGTAGTTACATAAACACCTCAAAAAAAAGTTTTCCCCCACCTGTAAATATTGCACATGAAGAAAGTTTACTGGGACAGTAAGAGCATTACAAAATGACATTCTTCACATCTGGCGTGGTATTCTGTACATACGATGTGTATTTTAATCCCATACTTTCTGTTGGGCTGCTAGCGACATAGTAAATCAGAAATCCCAGTGGTGCAAAACTTTTTTGACTCATGAGCAGTTGAATTAGAGGGTGGCGAAATNGACATAGTAAATCAGAAATCCCAGTGGTGCAAAACTTTTTTGACTCATGAGCAGTTGAATTAGAGGGTGGCGAAATGGCACTGTGGTCGCCCCGTCGGATGGATTAGTACCCAGCGACGCATTACTGGGACATCATCAGACCTTATACTAACCGTATGAGCAGCAGTCAAGCACAGAATGAGGAAGAAATAAGATCTCAGCGCATTNCATTACTGGGACATCATCAGACCTTATACTAACCGTATGAGCAGCAGTCAAGCACAGAATGAGGAAGAAATAAGATCTCAGCGCATTTGATAGTCACCTCGTCGTTGGGGCCAGATGTAAGGGGAACTCCATCTCCGACGTTATACAAGCACTGAGATTTCCACGGGGCCACTGCATCGAGAGTGCACCAACCCACTGCAAGACAATGCACCGGCCCAACGCTCCCCAACTGCGATAAGTGCGATTGGACAAACACTCCACGAACTTGAAGTTGCCTATCTTACCCTCAAGGTTACCAGAAGTAATTAAACATACATTAGATGACAATCTCTCACAAATCACTGTCAAAAACACATGGGACCAATAACTGGTTCAATAATTAAGCACTCTGCTCCGATGTCGTTAATCAGTTCCTGGCCATAAAGAAATTAGTTTCAGATGAAGATTCTCACAAGTAGGGACAACACAAATTTTTTGCATGTATTGCGATTTCCTCTATCTACCTATTCAATTATGCTGCACGCTACAACTCCTCATCTCTTCTAAGCTTCTCTCCCCNATTGCGATTTCCTCTATCTACCTATTCAATTATGCTGCACGCTACAACTCCTCATCTCTTCTAAGCTTCTCTCCCCTTCCCATTCAACAACTGACCAGTTGTCTACGAGACATTCTAACTCGCCTGTTCCTTTTCCCGCAAATGTTCTGCAGGCTACATTTTAAACGTCATTTACATGCAAAATGTTGAACACCAGGTCACACGCTGATACCATTGGAGTATATTACACTTAAGTGTACAAAATGCGGAAACATTACGTTTAGATNATTGCGATTTCCTCTATCTACCTATTCAATTATGCTGCACGCTACAACTCCTCATCTCTTCTAAGCTTCTCTCCCCCTTCCCATTCAACAACTGTCCAGTTGTCTGNCTCCCCCTTCCCATTCAACAACTGTCCAGTTGTCTGCGAGACATTCTAACTCGCCTGTTCCTTTTCCCGCAAATGTTCTGCAGGCTACATTTTAAACGTCATTTACATGCAAAATGTTGAACACCAGGTCGGAATGTTGAACACCAGGTCACACGCTGATACCATTGGAGTATATTACACTTAAGTGTACAAAATGCGGAAACATTACGTTTAGATACAAAATTATAAGTTTTGCTACCTGTTATTGTAAAACAATGGCAACTATGGTCTTGTGTGTGGCGTGCACGCTCTACGTAAGTACGTACACCACATTACGTAAGTGAGGAAATTGAAGAATACTGACAGTAGTGATAATGTGATAAAATAAAATACATAGTCCCTGTCTGGAGAATGTACAATCATACTTCCACGATAAACTACACATTTCTGCAACACACAAAGTATTAGTGATACTAAATACATGGTTAATTCTTTAATATTTCCCCTCTTCTAATTGCAATAGAAAATTTTTTTTCATGTTAACGGGAAGTTTTTCGTCTAAGAATAATAATAATGGTGTGTGGGGAGTGCACCCAGGGGCAAGGCGACACCCTCCGAGTGACGGTCTTTCCAGCTGGGACCCGTAGGTGACCGTCATCCCCGGGCATGACANAGATACAAAATTATAAGTTTTGCTACCTGTTATTGTAAAACAATGGCAACTATGGTCTTGTGTGTGGCGTGCACGCGCTACGTAAGTACGTACACCACATTACGTAAGTGAGGAAATTGAAGAGTACTGACAGTAGTGATAATGTGATAAAATAAAATACATAGTCCCCGTTTGGAGAATGTACAATCATACTTCCACGACAAACTACACATTTCTGCAACACACAAAGTATTAGTGATACTAAATACATGGTTAATTCTTTAATATTTCCCCTCTTCTAATTGCAATATAAAAATTTTTTTTCATGTTAACGGGAAGTTTTTCATCTAAGAATAATAATAATGGTGTGTGGGGAGTGCACCCAGGGCAAGGCAACACCCTCCGAGTGACGGTCTTTCCAGCTGGGACCCGTAGGTGACCGTCATCCCCGGGCATGACAGAAATAAGATCCTAGAATGGAGCGGCGCTGGAATGCAAGGGTGGGGAAACGGGAGCACTTCGAGAAAACCCGCCGGCAAGCGGCATTGTCCAGCACGATTCCCACATGCAAAAATCCGGGAGTGAATCCGCCGGGGATCGAACCCGGATCGCCGTGGTGGGAGGCGAGCGCCCTGGACACTATGCCACCGCTGCCCCCTTCATCTAAGAATATTGACACTGCTGTAGTACTTCCGTAGTCTCGTAGATTTAATGCTCACTTATATTCAAGAATTGGTACACTTTAATGCAGTCACTTTCATAATGTGGTGGTAGCACGTTTGCGGGTATAAAACACTGCAGTTATACAGAAGTAAGTCATAAGCACTTACGCTGCAGTTGTTGGAGATGTTCCCTGCTCCCAGGACTGAGGCACGACATCTTTTTAAAAGCATCCACTCTCTCGAGGAACTCTCTGATTGCTGTCACAACCTGCGCGAAATATTTGCGAGATTAATCACATGGTTCCTTACTTTCTAATAGGCAAGTGCATCAGAAACAACTTACCACATTTACCCGAATATACGACAATGTTTTCTTCAAGTTTTCACTTCCAAAAAATAAAGGGTCGTCTTAATTTCNACCACATTTACCCGAATATACGACAATGTTTTCTTCAAGTTTTCACTTCCAAAAAATAAAGGGTCGTCTTAATTTCACATAGTAAGAATTTTGAGGTCAACATTTTGGCTGGGGTAGAAGCAAGTGATGGCCAATGTTTTTTGGATGGACAATAATCTTAAAACCATTAACAGACTGTGTTTTATAATTATAAAACTTTACACGTAGACAAAGAAAATGTGACTTCNACCACATTTACCCGAATATACGACAATGTTTTCTTCAAGTTTTCACTTCCAAAAAATAAAGGGTCGTCTTAATTTCGCATAGTAAGAATTTTGAGGTCAACATTTTGGCTGGGGTAGAAGCAAGTGATGGCCAATGTTTTTTGGATGGACGATAATCTTAAAACCATTAACAGACTGTGTTTTATAATTATAAAACTTTACACGTAGACAAAGAAAATGTGACTTCCTTTGGTTTTACTTTTATTATAACATTTGAGGTGTAGTGTACAACATTTTATTAAATGCTAAACGTTTAGTTAAATGCCAAGATAAAAAAACCTGCTAACATACATGTCCGATTAGTAGGGAAATTATTTTTTCCTATAGTCCAAAGTAAAAATGTGAGAGTCATCTTATTTTCGAGGTCATCCTATACAAATTTGGATTAATACAAAATGTTTTAAAATAACTTTAACCATTAAATGGCAGACTTTGTGAAATCATTTTAACAATCCTCAGCGGATATCTTAACATAATCAAGGGGCCACGATACACAATATCAATGGTCTTAAAAGACCCTTACAAAATTTGAACATGTAATACCTTCATGACATTACGTATTTTATATGGGAAATTTTAAAAATATCACAAAATACATTTTGACATAGCAATACTCCTTGAGTTTTCTCAATAGCGACATCAAAATCAGGTTGAATTTTTAAAGTCCCAATAATGTTTTACGTGCTCCAACAAACTTGATGCCACTCACCAGGTGCATTCTCCTCAGATATGACTTGGTGTCTTGACCGGGATGCTGAGATGCTGACTCCAGCTGCTCACACACATGGGCACCCTCGTATATCAGATACGTCAAGATGTCGAACGACAGGACAGCACTGCACACACAAATGCATGTTAGTTACACCTATCTTTGTACTTGTACAACACAGTGAAAAGTTACAGTACTTATATATATATATATATATATAGAGGCGCATGACACGTAGTTTGCTGCAATTCCATATCATCACATGCACGACACATGCCCCAGAAGCAATACGAACCCCGAATGGCCGCTACCCAGGCCAGCATTCCGCCTCCTTAGACACAGCGAACGCCTGGAGAGCGGAATGCANTGCTCACACACATGGGCACCCTCGTATATCAGATACGTCAAGATGTCGAACGACAGGACAGCACTGCACACACAAACGCATGTTAGTTACACCTATCTTTGTACTTGTACAACACAGTGAAAAGTTACAGTACTTATATATATATAGAGGCGCATGACACGTAGTTTGCTGCAATTCCATATCATCACATGCGCGACACATGCCCCAGAAGCAATATGAACCCCGAATGGCCGCTACCCAGGCCAGCATTCCGCCTCCTTAGACACAGCGAACGCCTGGAGAGCGGAATGCACCACCAAAAAAAAAGTAATAACATAATCCCATGAGAAGGGAGACCAGTCGACAACGCAAGAGAGTTGTCCGTAAGCAAGGGGCTGATATCGTCCGCACACCAGGCAACTACCCCGTTTCAGGCCTTCCCCGAGAGATCGCAGCCAGTGCAGCACCACCCACGAAGGCAGGAGTCACCCAACCGGAATTGCTTGATGACCGGAGTAACCTGAAACACCCCCCTGGTCAGGAGAATAAACGGCCCAGCACCACCGTAGAACGGCAGTTGACAGTAGCAGCTCGCCTTAGCACCAGTCATGCTAAGGCTCTCTGCTCTGTCTGCTCTCCTTCGCCTCGTGAGGAAACGCCCAGCTATCACCGGTGACCAATGCCGGGCTTCTTGCACGCGCTGCAGCTCCCAAGAGTTGCAGTTTTCCCCCCACTTGACACTTGCGTCAACCCACAACACCCCATTCCCCTTAAGTCCCTTCGGGACAACACAGCTTCAGTTAGGGTTCAGTTGTTCTGACGGCTACCTAATTAGTTGCTCTTAGCTCTTCAAGCATGCCCTTCAGGCAGACTTAAGCCGACAGGCCCCTTCACCTGTCTCTTTGTTTCTTTCACCTTCCGTAAGTTAATAACTGCATTGATTGTAGGACTGCGCCTGTCCCCTAAAAAGGTCTTGATGTACATCACCTGAAACACCACACATTAGATGAACACCATACTGTGGACCAGGTACACAAAGGTACCTGGTGCGCACGTACGGTAGAGCCCCGACCACTAGCAAGAGACACAACGAAGGGGCTAGATCACCCTTGTCAGTTAACCCACTCCATCCCATCCACCGTGTATAGACCCACCAGAAGGAGTGCCAGGTCTGACAAGGACGGATCTACCCAACCTCCGTAATTTGTTACAAATTCCACGCCCGCAAACCATTGATGAGCTCAAGGAAAGAGCATGGCAAACGGAGAGGAATTTTAAAGCACAAGCGGCCCTAGACACAGGCCCAGCGAAGGCAAAGAGAAAGAGGAAGTGATGCAGAGCGAAGGTTGAGTGGAACCCCCTTCTAACACCCCCTCCCTCTCCTCTACCCACAGTGCTTCCTACGTGCTGGTTCTGCCCGGGGCGGCACTTCAATAGAGACTGCCCGACCAAGAGAGAGACAGAGCTCCCAGCGCCTAGNGCGCGGCGAACCTGAGGAAGTAGGTGACGAGCCAGAAGAAGTGGGAGGTGTCAATGAGCTGCGTCTGGCTGACGTTGCCCAAGAGTTGTCGGTGCAGCTCGCGCACCAGGCAGCTGTACCCCTTCAGCACGAAGTCCACCGTGAACTCCTTCAGCAGGTGGAAGATGTCCTCGTCCGTCGGCACGTGATGCACCAGGGCCTTTACGTTCACCCTGCCGACACCCACGCGTCACGCTCACCTCCGCTCTCAAGACCCAAGCACTTCCCTATCGCGCAGCAACCACGGAGCCCATCCACGCACACGCACACACACACACACACACACAAAGTGAAGTAGTATAGGCTGCTCATGACACATTAACCACTTTGCACTTTTGAAATCAACCTCTGAAAAAAACACTCCCCATAACTGCATATACGTTACAGTACAAACTGGCATGTGGGCACCCAGTTAAGTTGGCAGCGNAACACTCCCCATAACTGCATATACGTTACAGTACAAACTGGCATGTGGGCACCCAGTTAAGTTGGCAGCGAAGAAACTAAAATTGTTCCAAGAATCAACACATGCGAGTGAAATGTTTAAATTTATGTCTAATGAAGTTACTGTTTTATTGATATGCCCAACAATTCCACACTTTCACTTGGATAGCACATGAATAAAGTGATCAGGCCCATGGGAATGTTAAATTTACGTATGATGAAGGATACTATGTAATCAGAGAAGCAGATAGTAAGCAGGGCTTTCAGAAGTGCTCAGTTTACCGTGGACAATCTGTAACCCATAGATGTTCTGGGAAAACAACATTTTACTAGAAAAGGTAAAAATCAATTAAGCCCAAGTGTTTTTTTTATCACAGTAAGTGCATTCAAAGAGAAAAAAAATCATGCAAATGGTATAAGAAATTACATTTCTAGAGCTTGCCTGCAGTTTCTTTAAGCGGTCGTAGAAAAGTACAGCTGTACAGGGATATAGTTCATTTCATATAAGAAGGCCACATTCTGACAGTGAGTGACTATTCAAAACAAATAACGTGCAATTTACAAAATCCTGTATCAGCTGATGATCGAACGAACAAAAGTTAATATTACGTTGGCTATTCTGAGAGCAGTGCCGAAGCACATCACACAAGCAGAAGATACGCGGATAAGAAAGAGTTCGTAGATTAATTAATACATTTTATTTTACGTGGTCATAAAACAGCAGTTTTTAGTTTTAGAAACGAAACTTCGTGATAAAATAGTAATGTATAGGTGTTCAAAATAAGATGCACAATAAAACTATCCGTATCCAATTGAAACGCAATTTCAAATCCTTTTTTCACGTTTCCAGACTCTTCAACCATGTGCTGCCATCTTGTGAGGTACAGGCGCGCTATCTGTTACAAAACGCCCTTCCACGCTATCTGTTATCCATATCCCGAACTACACCCAGAAACATATTATAGTTTTGTCGTTCAAAATAACGTATTTACGCGCATATACTAATGGTTTTATTTCCCCGCGAGCTCTGTATAATTTTTAAAGTAACATATATTTCGTGTACCGCGTTTACGAACGACCCTACACACGTCCACCAAGCTCTGTTTACGAATGCAGCGCCACCCAAGCAGTTCACCAATTGCCACACGGAGCAGCACCTCCTGGACGCGCTGACTCGCCACATCAAAGCCTATACTTGACACACCAGTTGATGGCGAATGGATACATAAACGAAAAGGTGCGGCTATTGTCAACTGTCAAGAATGTGGCCTTCTTATATGGTACACAGTATAGTTTAATCTGTGGGCTTTCATCACAAGTAATAAAGTTGCACTATTGCAGATCTAATTTGCACAGAGTACAGTGCACTGACGGACACACTGCACGCCTTACATGTAGGAGCAACAAGCTGCTAGGCATGCGAGTTGGTATCACCTGTCTCTCCTTCACTTCCGAGACTTACACATGCAAAACTACTCCAGGTATACAGGAGCTTTAAGCCTTAAAATTAAACTATAGATTCCAAGCACATCTATTTGAAGGGATATAATGGAAAAATAAAGTCTTTGGCACCCACAAGTGTGAAGCAGAAATCAAATGCAAGGACTCAGAAACAATAAACATCTGACCATCAGCAACATAAATTANATAAACGAAAAGGTGCGGCTATTGTCAACTGTCAAGAATGTGGCCTTCTTATATGGTACACAGTATAGTTTAATCTTTGGGCTTTCATCACAAGTAATAAAGTCGCACTATTGCAGATCTAATTTGCACAGAGTACAGTGCACTGACGGACACACTGCACGCCTTACATGTAGGAGCAACAAGCTGCTAGGCATGCGAGTTGGTATCACCTGTCTCTCCCTCACTTCCGAGACTTACACATGCAAAACTACTCCAGGTATACAGGAGCTTTAAGCCTTAAAATTAAACTATAGATTCCAAGCACATCTATTTGAAGGGATATAATGGAAAAATAAAGTCTTTGGCGCCCACAAGTGTGAAGCAGAAATCAAATGCAAGGACTCAGAAACAATAAACATCTGACCATCAGCAACATAAATTANGCCCACAAGTGTGAAGCAGAAATCAAATGCAAGGACTCAGAAACAATAAACATCTGACCATCAGCAACATAAATTACATTCACTGTAACTCCGCACTTTCCTGAACCACTGCTTTCAGGAACCAGTAACATATCCCTCCACTGCATGTAAATAAAGACATTACCATGTGACGTTTCTGTTTTGACTGTCAAATGCTTTGTTTACATTCTTCAGCTGTCCAAAGAATGGTATTGAATTTCGGTTTAACTTAGGGGAAAAAACTATATACAAGATATTAAAATCTCTTATTATTGATATTGGTTATGTTACTGCAATAGTTTGAAGATTGTTTAAATAAATATTTAAAAAATCAATATTTTGCTTTCAAACTTTTCCCCAATGTAAATTTTTATGTTGTCAGGATAAGAGTAATAATTTTACAATTATTTAGGACATATCTTTTCCTTCCACACAAAATTCTAGCTTCACACATAAATCTTCAAATTTTTCACTTTAAAATGAATTAAAACTAAGCGTACATAATAAAAGCCAGTTTTACAAGCATCTGCAGTGTCAGAATTATTAAGTTACCTATCCTTTATTTTATACAGTCAGGATTACAAAATAGAAAGGTGGTGGTAAAGCCTCCGGAAAATGAAGTTTTGATCACACTACAACACAGTGAAGATTGTTTCAAATGTTTCCGTGCAATTATCGCAAAACCAAAGCACCAAGAAACTACATAGCACAAGAAGACTGACTGCACTTCGCAGTAAATCCTGAAACAACATCTAAAAAGAAACACTTGTTTGTCACATCACTGAAGGAAACATACGAAGACAGTCATTTCTTCAGTAAACTCACATGGTTGTTTTACTTCTCTTCACCAACTTTTTCCTTCTCAACTCCTTTTTGTCTTGCAAACTGGTGGCTTTGCTGGTGTTGTGGCGACTCTTTTGAACCATGTGCGGCTTCTGGTGGACAGGTCTGGAACATAATTGATGCGAGTCAGTCTTTCCCACATTTAGCACGTAACGGAGACTTCCTTCGAAACTGACAGACAGGTGGTAACCATTCCTCGTAAGCCTAACGTGATGATAAATGTTAGCTGAACATTTTACTACAGTACGGTTGAACATGCTTACAGTCAGACGGAGAAACAACCAATATGCTATGTGCTGACAAAATATGCACATTATGCAGATTTGTTTTGTTAACTATTCATGTGCATATTTATAAGTACCGTGTGACATTACAAATTCAAATTACGAGACAACTACGAGTTGCATGGCTGTTAAGACAGACAAGAGCACAGGACGTAGAAATTATACAGTGCCTCAAGCATGTGTTTCCACAAGAATTTTCACAAAACCGAAGAACTAAAATTTTTATTTACAAAAATTTATTATAGATACATAAAAACACACATGGTTGACTGAGAAGGAGGGAAAGTATAGTTGAGAAAGGCTATAATGAGACGGTACATACATGATACAAAATGGGTTGCTGAGAGAATGATGAAAATATGTACATGTTTGTACAAATGTGGATTTTTTTCTCATGAAATGAAAATTACAAAAATATGGCACAAACTTTAATAAAACCAAATCAAAAATTAAAAATTATCATCATGTTAGCACAGTTTTTGCAACATTTTAGTATATTACAAAATTCATTATAGATATACACTATCAATTAAAGTCAAGTTTAAATATGAAATTAAACTTCAATAGTATCGTCAAAATGAATATACATTGTAACAAAATACTTTAAAAGTATTACCTTTATGCAGCACATTTAAAAAAAAAGTTACCCAAAATGGGATGGCCTGCATAATAATAAAATTAAAGCTGTATAAACTTGACGACTAATAAACTCAACGTGGCCCCAGTATCCCCTCTAGAGACCAGATAAACGGAGTCTCCTCAACGAGGATTTTAAGCAGACCATTGCACCCTGGGGGTGTCTGGCCCTGGCTCACCAGAGCACGTTGTTGGGCACTGAGGGCTATGCTATCCCTTTTATGGCCCGCCCAGTGATTGGGCATTTAGGAAAAATAGCTGCGGGAACACAGCTATGCTCTGTCAGGGTTGTTGTGTTATGTTCAGAGGATAAAAATCAAAAGAAGAATAGAGAATTATGATTTAGTGGACTCAGTGGGTGTCCTGGAGGTGCAGGCACGACCGTAAAGGTGGTTTAATATTACGTAGTAGCGGGGGGGGAGGACGGGTTCTGGCGTGGTCTGCCCAGGAAGGAATCTACTCTTCCTGGGGCTGGTGCCTTGGGGTAAAACCCCTGCCGGAGTCCTATCGATCGATTGGCGCAGGAGCGTACACTTCACGAGGGACGGCGCTCTGGCCTATAGTTACTTGGGGAGAGGGCCCCCTGATTCCCCTCGGTGACAAGTTGAGTGAGTGGTGTCACCAGCTACAGACCTCAACTGCCCCTCTGGGTTCACGGCGTCCCCCACGTAAGGACCCGACGGCTCTCAGTAAGCTGTGTGACCAGCTTGTCGCCCGAGAGTCGTGATGTCTTAACGTGTTTGTTCTCCTCAAGCCTCAGGAGCCTCAAAGTAAGGTTCTCTCCCCCCATGCCCCTGTCTGACGTCATCCATTCTCTGACTGAGTGTTGGTGGTAAGGCCAATGTACTCTGCCTTGCAGTGAACGTACTATAACTGCTAGATGAAATTTTCTGTCGCACCGTTGTAGCTGCCCTGGATAGGATAAGTCTGGTTTCATCTACGTTCACTGCGACGCGGAGTACATTGGCCTTGCTACCAACACTCTCAGACAGAGAACGAATGGCGACAGACTGAGCGGACACCTAACAAGCCACAGCTGCGGTAAATGTAAATTTGCAGCGGAAGACAGTTGCAGCACATGCAGCATCTCGCAAACAAGAACTTTGACTCCTGTTACACAACCAGTGGCGAGGGCCCAACCACCTTTTTAATAACAGTGCAGAACTGCGATGCTAGGAGCTGGCCCACCAATACATCACCAAATCCAGACAGGCACCTGTCTTAAACACAAAATAACCCCTCCGCCAAATTTAGAATTTCCGCCTCACCCTAGTTCGCCTCCTGGCCGCTAGGTTCACTTTTTGCCAACCATCACTCGATATACTGCAGTGTACCACCACTCACCGCCTGATGAAGCTAGCCTAGCCTGTGAAACATCTCGACTGAGCCACCGCACGGAAAATGCGTTCGTCCGACTTTTGTGTGTGTGTGTATCCACAAGTACCGACCTGTGAGTACTTGTGTATTCTATCTCCTTTGTATAATGTAAGTTACTGGTATGTTTTTTTAACACCTGAAGGGCTTTTCTCTCCTTTGGACCAACACGTGGTTGTCTAGAAGGGAGACTGCAGCGGAATAAGTTCACTGGTGCCCAGAGAGAAATGTATCCCCTTTATGTGATAGACTTAAATGTCTGAAAGAAAGAGGAAAGAGAGGAAAAAGTTACAAGATATTTTTATGAAGCAGAAAAACTTTTAAAAGTTGCATTTCCACATTCTGATATCCTCCTTCACCTACTTTCCTCACTATGCCGGCAGAATAAACTCTGTAACACTTCTTTCCATGAATTTATATGTAACAATCTTCAGATATGTATGCTATTTCACCATGCTGCACCTTAGTAAGTACATATGTTCATAGGTGAACTGAGATAGCTGGTACATAAATACAGAAAAATTTATTAGACAATTTTTTTCAAAATGACAATATTTTAATTTTAAAACATTCTTGTGGAAGATGTTTAAAAAGTTAAAAAAAAATCTCATTCATAACTTGTGCGTGCCACAGATCCACTCTCCTCAGTTTAAAAACTTGCTGATACTAGGAAATTTGCAAAATTAGTTTAAAAATTAGCTTACAGATAGTAGAAAAGTTGACTTCTTTGTGTATAGAATTTTAACTCATGAAATATCAATATCTAAAGCTCTCGCTACTCTGCTAATAAAACTTTAAATTTTGAGCCACAATGATCTGTAGAATACGACAAAGCAGGTAATTGTAATAAAACTTGAGATGTTTATTAACACTGCCTGAATATTACACTTCAGCACCACTGCATTTGATGCATGGAACTTCAGATAATTTGCTAGTGTTTTAAAATCAAAATTAACGTAATTCAAAATAAATCAAAGTTTTTAAACCACATTTTACTCTGAAAGATTGCAATATTTAAGTTGAAAAGATATATTTTCCCCATTTACTGGCCAATAGCAAAATCCAAATCGTCAGTTGCAACAAATTACAAATATTTTACCACTTGCACATCTCATAGTTATGATGCCTTCGGTAAGACGAGGAGTTAAGTCACTCAGAAACATGATTAATTTTTCAGTGGCATCTTAATGAGGTGATCATATGGATGAAGTATCTTAAGCAAGATGTCTCCCACATGTAGATCCATAATTGACCCACTGGACAACCTGGTATTACAACATGTAAAGTTCGGCGTGCTGTTACAGCCGATGTTACGTTGCCACTGCTAGCTCAAGGTAGAACACGAGACTCAGTCAAATTGATCTCGATTAATTAAGAAATAAGTTCAAGTTCCAGAGTAGATGTTATATATTTTATTTATCATTGAATTTTCACAGTTCACAGCCGAAGTTCATAATATGCAGAGTACAAAAGTCCACGGATAACCATACAAGTGCAGAAACAGCGCCACCATCGTTTACAGATTATTCATTTCTCAAAACTTGCACCGCAAGACAAAGTTACGAAGGCAGTAGGGATGTTCGTTCCCTCCTGGCACCCTAACGACCCCCCACACCGGCGGGAATAATTTTATAGAATTTAGGTTAAGCCGAAAAGAAACGTGAAAAAAAAGATTTAACGGTTGCAGGTGCTTGCCGGTGTGGGTGAAATTCTTCACGCCCGATGCATCTTCTCCGACGGTTGGTTACTTTTTCTTTTTTAGGCGATAGACACCACTAGTATTTATTATACAGGCCTATCGCCCCCTTCTCCTAAGATAATGGCACGGCATCCGGCATCTGCCAGCAGCGTCATCCAAACTGCGTTGTAGGAACTAAGACTGCGTCGTCAACATTCAGATAAAAACGAGCTTCTCGTATAAAGTTTGTACGACGCAGCCGGAAAGTATCTAAATAATGCTGACGCTTAACCTGAAAACTACAGATAATGCTGACGCTTAACAAAAAACTGAAAACTACGATGTTCGAAACGTAAAACAGCAAACGTCTGCCGGATAAACAAACTATCATGGGAAACGAGCCACCACTGCTTTAAACTTTAAACCTGATAAAATATTACGAAGCTTAGCAAAGCTTAAGAAAAACGAACGAAATTGAAACACGTGTCCCGAAAATTAAGAATACNCTTAGCAAAGCTTAAGAAAAACGAACGAAATTGAAACACGTGTCCCGAAAATTAAGAATACTGCGTCATTACAAACATACGTGATTAAATGAATAATATATTTTTTAACGTGATTTCAAAAGTGTCCACTTAACCGCAGAAGAGCTACAAGCGTACACACAAACCTCTTGAAGTTGGGAGCGTACTCTTCGTTGCTGGAGACGGACATGCTCTCTTGTTTCTCAGCCTGCGTGACGTAGCCGCAGTCGACCAGGTCCGACGACATCTTCTCGCACTCCGGCATGTCCGACACCCAACTGCAGCTTGGCAAGTTGCTTGCATCCTTCTCAGAACCAAAAGGAAGTCAGCAAGAATTAAGCGGCAGCCTCGTATAGTGGCATTTTAACAAATAAAAGAAAAAATTAAGATTTAATTTTATATCACAAAATTATTGTCAAAATGACACTCATAAAATGAACTAAACCGTTGAAAACAATAAATACGGAAAACAAAAAAGGTATTGTTTTAATCGATTATGAGATAAACTTTAATTCTGGGATAGCTACTATCTACACAATGTTAAACTCATTGTCATCACTTTCCATGGTTTATAACCACCGGCCAGGTGGAAACAATGCCAGCGCACTCCATCTATTCCTAAGGGACTGAAAATAGGAGTCTTATGACACAAGGAATTGGACCCTCTGCAACTCGATTTTCCAGAGGTCAGGCGGGATTAGGCAGCAGTGCCCCTTGATAATTGTGTGAATTAGTTCTACAGGGGCACACACACGCTACCACTCTCATAGCTGGTCAGTGGGGGGGACCTTCACCAGGCATGGACCGGTGCCGAGAGGAAAACCTTCAATGTGACTCACCAACCTCCCTTCTCTACATCTCACTCAACCTGGAGCGGACAGGAATCCTGGGCATGGGTGTTTGGCTCTCAGGGAACCACGCGGGAAAGTGAGTGAGTGAAGAACTTTGGGCTGCTCTTGACATTGAGGTCTCGAGAGCCGATGAGGGTGAAGCGAGGTGAGTATGGAATAGCGCCGGGATGAAGGGGCGGGGGAAACGGCCGATCCCGGAGAAAACCCGTCGACCAGCGACATCGTCTGGCACGATTCCCACATGCGAAAATCCGGGAGCGACCCCGCCAAGAATCGAACCCAGTCTGCCTAGGTGGAAGGCGAGTAGTATAACCGCTACACCACCGCGGCCCCCACGCAGGAAAGGGTTTGTTCCCAGTTACCGTTACACGAATGCATCCCCCGCATCTTGTACCACCTGAAGAGTAGTCTCGGGGTTCATGCAGGCTGGTGACTGCAGCACTGCGCTGGAGGGAAGGGCAGTTCGTCCCTGGCACAGCTCATTAGGCATGGTAATGCGAGCCCACCATTACTTCTGCATAACTGCCAGTAAATGAGATGACTTACACCAAGCAGGGAGGGGAGAAAAAAAGATGCAGCTATAAAGTCTGCGTCGCTAGAGGCAGGCAGTGGAATAATCCCAGGGAGCCATGCATACTTACTCACGCCTAGGTGCAGGTGCAGGGACAGAGAGCCTGGCTTGTGACGCCGGAACCCTGAAGCTACAATGCCACTGCTCTCGACACTCTATCACCCATCTCCACCACGCCTATATCCTCTGTGGGAAACTTCTTGTGTGGCAAAACCGATAATGCCTTTGCTACACCCAATACCCAGCCATGCGATACCTGCGACCAGTGCGAAATTGGAAGCGGTCCCAGCCAATGGCCACGCCACTCGAACTGGGACTCAAACCCAGAATTCCAAATGATGGTGCAGCAAAATTCACTCATCATCTTAAAGAACAGCAAATTGATATAGAGTTCCCTTACCGATTACACACATTGTGAAGGTCCATTCTCTGACAAAAGTTGTTCCTCATTACATTAAGCAGATTGTAATTCAGGTTTCATTGTCAGCAACTGAAAGTTACTGTATTTTACACTGACTTAACAGAAAACAATATCCATACGCTATTCATTAAAATTTTTCATTGGTTCAACAAGCATAAATTTTGCACATCATTGCATTTTTACCGACATGATAGATTTGTGTCTGGATTTACAGAGTTTGAAAACTGCACACTACCGTTGAAGGCAAATGGAAAGAAGTAGAAAACGGCGCTAGGCAAGAGAGACTATTACAAGACAGCAGTGGACAGATGCTGGCGCAATCAGAGAAATAGGACCAAGGTGTGCAAGTAGTAAAACAGCAGGAGTACACAACTTGAACAAGATGACACGATCGTGTTCAGAGAATACCAGAGTAGGAGTTGCCTTGGAAAAATGATGGAGTTGCTGAAATTTACAGTAGAAGTACAATATACAAGGCAGAGTGTAGATAAATGCCAAGAACCTGCAGCAATGTTAAGAAATAAAAAGAATTCAAAGTTTGTTGTTTTACACCAAATGGTTCTGTAAGTGAAACTAAAGATGACAGGTCCTTCACATTATAGTGTGCACCTACAAAAACAAAAATAATCAAAATTAAAAAAGAATTTATAGAAAAAAAAAATTAATAGTTATCAATATTAATTACTATATTAATAGTATAAATTAAATTCTAAATTTAATGCACTTAAATCTGCCAAATTAATAAAATTAATCAAGATTAATTAAAATATTTTATTTACATTGTCCTTTCGTACTAACATAAAATAAAATTGTAAGCATAGAAACCAACCTGGCTCACCCCGGTTTGAACTCAAATCATGTAAAAATTTAAAGGTCCAACAGACCTAATAATTAAACGTCCACACCTAATTATAATCTTAATCCAACATCGACTTAACAGGTGTTTAACTAACTATTTAAATGCTTTATATCAAAACCGCTGTTTGGAAATGTTTACATCAGACCAAGGGTGGTGCACAAATGATCGGTCCCCAATCCAGTTTTCTCACCACGCAGACGTTCATGGCCATCGGGCCTCAGGGAAGGAGGAATAATGCTGCAGGGAAAAGACGTAATGTCACACCTCTGTCAGAAAGTGCAAAGTCTATGGAGCTCACCTTGCTGCTGGTAGGGGAGTGAAGGGACGATTGGCCGCTGTCGATACTGGGGCGCTCTTTCCTGCGGGCAGGGTGAGGCGCGGTACTCCGCTCCAGCTGGGAACCTGCACACGTCAGTGGGACCAACACGTTACTACCGCGCCCCCCTGCATTGAGCACACACACTCACGCACACTCTCTCTCTCACCAGGAAACTCACCTTTCCCTCCGTCCTTGCCCGACACAGAGTGCGAGTACTTCTTCTCCTTGTGCTGCAACAAACATCACACACTGTCACTTCCAACTCTTTTAGTGCTTTTAACATCCTTACATACAGTCTATTTGTGGTATCATCATACTTTTTTAATCAAACCTTTGAAAAATTACCCCATGTATTGTATGTTTGGTTTTTTTCCCCTAAATATGTCACGTGTCACAAGCATGTTATACTTACGTTAACATAAAATTATTTAATTTTTGGGTAAATTGAGCTTTTACTTGTATCTATAAATTATAATATTTTGTTTACAATTAATACACATAAAAATAGAGCGAAAACAAGTGTGTTGGTAATGCCTAGTAATAAATAGTTCTCATGCAAAATATTATTACACTGAGTGCATACAAATGTGGTATACTCTGTCCCTTTGGTGTAATTTTTTAGACTAGGTTAAGCTTTGTTTGTATGAGGTGGAGGAATACCTCAAAGTAGAACTTCAGCTGGAATTCAGAAAAGTTGGAAGTAACCTATGAACGGACTTATGCGCACTGTACATAAATTGTATTTATTTTACATTTTATGAGTGACGAATGATGGAACAGCAGGTCATTTATGGGCAGTAAATGAGAGGTTACAAGTTACAGAGTTTCACCAGCGTACATCTGTAACGAGTAATGGAAAACCAACTGGGAGATCTCACCCACTGAGCAGTCAGCCAAAACAAAAAGTCAACTCTCGATTCTATGACCCTTCATGTTCCAGGGGAAAAGGGTCACTATTCCAGGGGTCTCGGAATCGATAGTTGACTACTAAACTAAAACTTACAACTCAAAATAGCACATTCATGGCGTGCCCATATTTAAACCTATGACATGAGGAACAGTTAACATTTTTTTTTTTTTTTTTTTTTTTTTTTTTTTTTTTTTTAAAAAGAATTAAGTTTAAAATATATTACTACTGTCCTAGACTGCATATCAAGACATGCCTATGAATAGATACTTGACTTTGGAGACCCATTGAAAAGTTACTGTTTCTGCAAATTAAACTCTCGGTCCATTGAAACACAACAAAAAACTAAAGGCTCCATTTTTTTTTTTTTAATTACTTCTTTCCTCTCCCTTGAAAATTCGCATTTCTACCCTCCTGATTCATTTTCTGCCATCCTAAAATGTATTATTATTAATCTCTTATTAGAGATGCAACAGGTTAAACCAGACATTTGACTAAAAAAAAAAAATTGTTGTTCAAATAACTAAACACCCAATTATTTGCTAGTGTATGTTGAACAAATACTATAACCACTTAAAAAGCACTCTCTCAAATTTATCAATGTATTACAAATAAAATTTTATTAAACAATTACAAAATACATGTTTTGCATTTGTACAATATTTAGAAAAACACTGCTCCAAAAAAGAGAATATCATTGGACAATAAAACCAATCTGGTGAATACACTTTCACTTCTTAACACTTATTTTATGAATTATGCTTAAGGCCACTTGTTTTTTTTTTTACAAAATATTTCCTTTAATGTTTTATCTGCACACCTGTAAATTTCTTTTGGTTACTGGCTGTGTATTTTGTGATGAGATATTTTCTTTCTTTACTGGCCCAATCACAATTTAACCCTAATACTGAACATCTACAATTTGCAGGCACCTAAAGAAGCAATTAAAACCGGTCAACCACTTTAAGTGGATCTGTACAAGTATTTTAGAGCACAACGGTGGAATCTTTCTGCAAAAAAAAAAAAAANGGTCAACCACTTTAAGTGGATCTGTACAAGTATTTTAGAGCACAACGGTGGAATCTTTCTGCAAAAAAAAAAAAAATGCCCTTATTACGCTGTTTGGAGAAGTTAAATGTGCCCTCATTCCATAATCACTTCTAACTAAAAATGTGAATTTTTATGAAAAATAATACTTGGAATTCTTATGTGTGAAATTCCATCAAAATTAAAGAAAATAATTTTATACTAAAATTTACTGTTATATTTTATAAAATTATTTGAACAGTNGAAATTCCATCAAAATTAAAGAAAATAATTTTATACTAAAATTTACTGTTATATTTTATAAAATTATTTGAACAGTTTTACGGATTAAATTTTTTTTGGTGAACAGTGTACAAAAAATGTTTATTGTGTTTTTTATGGGCTTTAGTAAAGGACAATTATTTCCTTAGCAGTTAGACTGTAATAGCTGAACTTAACTCTTTATATTTCATACACTGTTAAAGTAATAAACTCTTAAAATTAACTAAATTTAATTTGTACTATGAATTGTTCTGGCCAAATTTAGTTTTGGAGAGAGACAAAAAGCAAATAGACAATTTCATGTCAAGCAGAAAGCTAACTACAGAAGCAAAGTGTACTACACTACCTTAAAATCAGTCTCATTGTTGCATGATGCGTGTGTGTTCATTTTCTCAGTGGTACCACCATTGTCTGAGGAGTCTGACGTTCGGTCGGACATCATCACCGGCGAGGAACCTACAGACCTCTGCCCCTGTGATGGAACCCACACAGTGAACGTTGTAAAACAGGCAATGAACATCACAGAATTTTTAAAAAGGAAATGACACAACATCGAGATACACGTTTCAAACCCTGAAAGGGTGTGATAACGAGACTCCTTGTCTCAACCAACAGCACACTACGAGCCTTAAGAGTGAATGAAAGGGAACACCGTATTGCACAATGATAGATGGCCACCTGCAACCCTGTTACCCATACCACACCGCCGAGATCCAGCGCTGCGATGAAACTCCGCCCACCACCAGATGCACATATACTGTGTACTATATAAGAAGGCCGCATTATTGACAGTTGACAATCGCCGCGCCTTTTCGTTTATGTATCCATTCGCCATCAACTGGTGTGTCAAGAATAGGCTTTGATGCGGCGAGTCAGCGCGTCCAGGAGGTGCTGCTACGTGTGGCAATTGGAGAACTACTTGGGTGGCGCTGCATTCGTAAACGAAGCTTGGTGGACGTGTGTAGGGTCGTTCGTAAACGCGGTACACAAAGTATATGTCACTTTAAAATTTATACAGAGCTCGTGGGAAAATAAAACCATTTGTATATGCGCGTAAATACGTTATTTTAAACAACAAAACTATAATATGTTTCTGGGTGTAGTTCAGGATATGGATAGCAGATGGCGTGGAGGGGCAAGTTGTAACAGATAGTGCGCTGTAACTCACAAGATGGCAGCACATGCTTGGAGAGTCTGGAAACTTTGGGTTTTTTTTAGTTACATTTGGATACGTATCGTTTTATTGTGCATCTCATTTTGAACACCTATACATTACTATTTTATCACGAAGTTTCGTTTCTAAAACTAAAAACTGCTATTTTATGACCACGTAAAATAAAATGTATTAATTAATCTACGAACTCTTTCTTATCCGCGTATTTTCTGCTTGCTCTCAATGACTGTCAGAATGTGGCCTTCTTATATGAAATGAACTATACAAAGCATCCCATGCAAGCAGTAGGGAGAAGGGCAAACCCACCCTTATCTTTCCACACTCCACTCCCCACATTCATACCACCAGCCTGTACCAAGACGTATGAAAGCACTGTACATGGTCTACTGGTCAGCCACATCCAACCGGGACTCTTCCTTTCCCATCCAGAACCTTAAGTAAGACACATCGCTTTACCACCTGGAAGATGAATGAGACACCTCGAAGTGAAACTTCATCTAGATTACCTGCACTCGAGTCCGAGGGGTGGTGCGGTAGATAAGGTATGTTCGACCAGGGTTGACTGCCTCTCCACAGCGACAGGTAACAAGCTCACAGGTACGACAGACTGGCTGGCAGTGCACTCGACAAAGTTCAGGTTTTTTATAAATGTTATTATGCATTTATTTGTATGTATCAGGTACCCACCGGGGGTATAGGGGAGGGTGTTATCATCTGTAAGAACTGTACATCTCACCTCACCGGGGCAGCGGTGGCGTAGTGTCCAGGGCGCTCGCCTCCCACCACGGCGATCCGGGTTCGATCCCCAACGGGTTCACTCCTGGATTTTCGAATGTGGGAATCGTGCTGGAAGATGCTGCTTGCCGGCGGGTTTTCTCGGGGTACTCCCCCTTCCCCCGCCCTTGCATTCCAGCGCCGCTCCATTCTAGGGTCTCATTTCTGTCATGCCCGGGGATGACGGTCACCTACGGGTCCCAGCTGGAAAGACCGTCACTCGGAGGGTGTTGCCTTGCCCTGGGTGCACTCCCCATACGCCATTATTATTATTATTATTATGTACATTTCACCCAATCACAGCACTTGTGTTATCTCCCACAGCTCTGATTCATGTATAAATATAAAACAGTGGAAACAAAGCAAAATATCAATTCACTTCTAACTTTTCAAAATTATTTTTATTAATTTTACATTTTTTCCTTTATTCCTGGAAAATATGTCTGCTGCTTAATCACAGCAAGTTTTCAATTCCTTTACATTAAGCGTTTTTGATTGTGGTCATGCAAGTTATTTTTCTTCCCTTCCGTAGATTAGGGTGGATAGAGAAATAAAAGAGAAAGGTCCCCTTTGCCCAGTACATGAAAAATAAACTGCTTGATGTGTGAAAATTAATTACATAATACTGTCAGTATCTGTTCGGTGGACTCAGCGAATCTTAGATTCAGTTGTCCCATCCCAACTCATCGGGATTCTGCAAACTATTCAATATTTTCAACTGAAGAACCAAGGTCCTTCTGATGCAAATCCAAGGAGAAATAACAGTACAAGGAAATGCTAAATATTGTGCCATTACCCTGCTAGAAAAAGGTTTAGTCCTAAATATTGAAACGTTGTTAATGTTTTATAGGTGCATGAAGGATTTGGTGTGAAAGAAGTAAGTGCCATTGAAATGTAAAACAGTTACTGTATGTGNATGTTTTATAGGTGCATGAAGGATTTGGTGTGAAAGAAGTAAGTGCCATTGAAATGTAAAACAGTTACTGTATGTGTCTACAGTAACAAAAACAGCAGACACATGTAGAGTAGATAGGAGGAACAAAAAAAAATTGCAATGATGTTCAAATGGAGAATGATGTTCAGGACCAAGAGAGACAGGGTAAGGAATCAGATGGTACTTAAAGTAGAGGGGGTGAGAGANCATGGAGAATGATGTTCAGGACCAAGAGAGACAGGGTAAGGAATCAGATGGTACTTAAAGTAGAGGGGGTGAGAGAGACTGAGAAAGCAAGAAAGAGTTGATACTGGTATGAAATAATAATGTGAAGGGAGTGGTTGCAGAGTCAAATGTTACTTGGAAAATGCCAGCAGAAAGGCTTATGGCAGACATCGATGAAGACAGGAAGAGGAGGAATACTGTATTTACCCACGTGGGATCCACACATTTTTTTCTGTAAATTAAAGTCAAAAACCAGGGTGTGAGGGATACACAAGAGTTGAGTCATTTTTGCACCCTGGTGTAATGGCGTGACTACGGCGAGTGCTTCCATGTGCAATTTTTTTTTAACAGAATTAGTTTGTTTTTCCACACACAAAAACCGCATTTATGCTTCCTCGTCTATTAATATTTTAATTAAAGTGTTCCCATGAAAATTAGGCCTGAAAAAGTCAGTGTATCTGTGGTGGAGTCCGTACGCTTACAATGTCACATTTTTTTACTGCGGTACCGGTGAGCGCGTGACTAGACAGCGACGACATAAGTGGATTGGCGATTCAGATGTTTAGTTGATGCAAGATTGCGAGATGAGTGGTAAAAGGTTGCGTTCTTTCACAGTGATAGAAAAATTTAAAATTTAATGTGAAGGAGAGATTATTGGTAACCGTGCAACTGGGAAAATATTTGATGTTGATGAATTGTGTACACGAGACTGGTGGAAAAAAAAATTAANATTGGTAACCGTGCAACTGGGAAAATATTTGATGTTGATGAATTGTGTACACGAGACTGGTGGAAAAAAAAATTAACTTCTTTTGGCTAGCGGTGAAAGATGTGCATTTAGATATGCAATGGCTAAGTTTCCGGAAATTGAAGAAAAGCCTTCTTGCATACATTGGAGAAAAGCGACAAATCGGGTATGCCATAAGAATTGAAATGTCTTCTCTTAAAGCCTTACAAATTGTGAGTGAATTGCGTGTGAATTATTTCTAAATAAATTATNACTGTAAGTGAATTGCGTGTGAATTATTTCTAAATAAATTATTTATCAATGTTGAAAATAACAATATTTGTGTGGTGCATTTAATGTTTCCAGCAGATGCCTATATTTCAAACTGTTATGTGCAGCAGCAAATGCACCTAAAATGTTTACACACCCTGTAAACTGGCAGGGATGAGAGGCGCTATCTCCTTTGTGACGAGGTCGTTGTACGGCACGCGAGGGAGGAGGGAGGAAAGGAGCAGGTAACTGTCAAGATCACATTCCTCCCTTTCTCACCCCTCTGGCACGACGTTGCCACGCTGCACTGTGGACACACGGCGCAGTGCTGTTTTAGTGTAGCTTTGGCAGCTTTTAAAAAGACTGTGGCTGTATGCTTTACGCTTTCGGCTAACTTTTGTGATCATGATGGCACATGTGGTGGAACACACAAAATATTTATACTTTAGTCCAATCACATTTTGCTTCAAAAAATTTTTGGGCGCAGGGCTTCCGCATGCTGGAGGTACTTAGGTAAAATACGGTAGCCGTGGATGATGATGGTTCAAATGAGGTGGCGGGAACAAGCCCTTTTACGGTGCTGCCTTCACGTCAGCCCAGGCCGACGACCTGTGCTCACACGACAGGATGCTTGCGNTTGCGTAACTTTGGTGATCATGATGGCGCATGTGATGGAACACACAAAATAATTACACTTTAGTCCAATCGCATTTTGCTTCAAAAATTTTTTTCCCACAGTCACGCTAAAAATATGGGTGCAGGGCTTCCGCAGGCGGGACGTACTTAGGTAAAATACGGTATCTATGGATGATGATGGCTCAAATGAGGTGGCGGGAAGAAGCCCTTTCACGGTGCTGCCTTCACGTCAACCCAGGCCGACGACCTGTGCTCACACGACAGGATGCTTGCGTGCTTAGAGCAGAGGACAACAACTTGTTACACTAAAGGAGGCTGGGGGTGTTGGGTAATTACTCGGGGAGAGGTGTTGCTCTCGTTNGGAGGACAACAACTTGTTACACTAAAGGAGGCTGGGGGTGTTGGGTAATTACTCGGGGAGAGGTGTTGCTCTCGTTGTCCTCAGAGCTGTCGCTGAGGGATGCCTCGAACCACTGGCTCAGCAACTTCTGGAGCAGCCCCACTTGCTGGTCCTTGTAGATGAGCGCGATCAGCTGCACCATGGTCACCGCCCACGACGACTGCGGACACGAGCACACAGACACACACAGGTCAGCGCTCTGCACCGACGTCGCAGCACAACGGTTACACAGTGACAGGGTTGATACGGGTACAGGCACAGGATGCCATGAATACAGTGAAAACTTCCCTTTACCCCACGAGTTAACATTTCCCTGCATTTTAAATCTGTTTTCAAAACCTATACATTGCTTAAATAAAATACCTCCCCCCCCCCCACAATTTTTTTTCCCCTTGCACTTTTAAATTATGCCTTTTCTGGTCCTTCAAAACACATAAAATGTTTTTCACTGCAACAACAAACACACTGGCATGACCAACATTATTTTAAAATGGGTGGTTTTCTGCAAGTGAAAAGTGGATAACACACGAGTTGGCCTTCTGGCCAACCGCGGGGTGGCTTAGCTTAACCAAGATTGACACCTCGGGACCCCACCCAAGTAAGCCAGAGTGCTGTAAGCTATTCATTAACCTCTTAATATATTATGTTGAGTATGCATGCTCGTTCACATCTGGCATGTTGCAGAATAGGTGAAGTCATGGTCAGTATTGTGAAAGTCCAGAGGCTAGTTTCTATACGGACACTGCTTTTCCCAAGGCAATGCTATCGGTTGCTGTTGACATACCAACTATTTTATAGCAATTGGTTGCTTCTTGTGCCATGGATCTACCGACACCCTTCCCGTAGGTTCCAAAGCGTAAAGTTGTTACAAAGAAATTTGTAAGNCTTCTTGTGCCATGGATCTACCGACACCCTTCCCGTAGGTTCCAAAGCGTAAAGTTGTTACAAAGAAATTTGTAAGGACTACTCACACCATAAATGTCCTCTTTTGCAACTCCTGAAATGAAAAAATTAAAGTGTATTTTAAGGGGTTAAAGGCTGGTGAAAATGAACAAGACAACACGAGACTGCACAAAGGAAGACTGCATTGGGTATTTACTCCGGTNCTTCTTGTGCCATGGATCTACCGACACCCTTCCCGTAGGTTCCAAAGCGTAAAGTTGTTACAAAGAAATTTGTAAGTACTACTCACACCATAAATGTCCTCTTTTGCAACTCCTGAAATGAAAAAATTAAAGTGTATTTTAAGGAGTTAAAGGCTGGTGAAAATGAACAAGACAACACGAGACTGCACAAAGGAAGACTGCATTGGGTATTTACTCCGGTNAGTTAAAGGCTGGTGAAAATGAACAAGACAACACGAGACTGCACAAAGGAAGACTGCATTGGGTATTTACTCCGGTTTTATTGCAAAGAGCTCATATTGAAGATATTAACTACTGTTCATCTTTTTACTGTTCTAGGATTAGACTGTTGTGCTCGTTCAACCTTTTGTTGTTATACATTTTAAAAAATACTTTACTGAACGTGATCAGAAACATTGTCTACGTTGTTCTGTACAGTATTCAGTATTTTAATTGTGTCTAAATAAAAAAATGATAAGACAATAATAATTACAAGTAGACTGAGCTGACCGCAGTTTTTTTATCATTGCTGAAGCTCAGAGCGGGATAGATAAGGCTCCGTGAGGGGCCCATTACCACCCAATGGGGTTTCATACGACCTACAGGGAGATTAGGAAGAAGCAAGATTGGCCCCTTCCCAACTCCCTGCACCATCCCAATCTGTAGTTACGGAGGTTGCCCTCCGCAGCTAATATTTAAGACCCCCGTCTACCTGGAACTTTTTCCCACGTTTAGGCCGAGAAGCGCGGGAGCGATAAGGGCGACACTGCCACGCGCATCAAGTACGCCATCGCCGCTAAACGCAAGGCTCTGAACTGGCGTGCAGTGTTCTCGTCGTGCTGCGTGTCCCTATGGGACTTTCAGCTGTGACCATATTATTTTATTAGTGGGAAGTCTTTAGGAAGGTTCAGTGCTGGTGCCTATAGTAGTTTTGTATGTATCTGATGCGTGTATTTTGAGCTACAGCGCCTTGGAAAGGCCGTTTTTAGCGGTTTTGGAGTACTCTGAATTGATGTTTCTAACGTACGTTATATTTTGAAAGTACTCAACAGCTCTCGTCTGAAGTGTGTGTTCTTTTCGTAGATCAGCACGTTGGACGCTCGCTTAATAGTTTCATTGAAAAACGTGTATTTCGAACACTCTGCAACGCAGTTCAAGCGCCAGGTAAACGGGCGCCTTAATGGGCCCACTGAGTTTCCCCAGCAAGCCCGGTACCCAATAATATTCCCCTCCCGTCCCTCTGCCAGCACAGGAAGAGAAGAGGGAGGCAGCACTGCCTACATAGTTGACTCTACTTTAGTTGTTAAATAAAACGGGAATTTTGAGTATTGCAGGTTTTAATGCACTAAAAACGGATATTGAATGCCAAAGTTTGTTATAAAGATATCGTAGAACGTGAGGGCGTGACCCGAGAAAAGTTTGAAATTGAAAAAAAATAAGTTATTTCATAATTAGTGATTTTGAGTAACTGGTATTTAAAGAGTTATTTAACCGGTGATTTGAAGGAACTGTTTTAATTTGAAATAGTATTGAAAGTTTAATAGCATGTTGTTTTGTATATTGAGGAATCGTTTTGGTTAAATTACGATTATTTCCTCGTGGGTGTGTGTTACTCTGCTGAGCGATTGAAAGTTGGTTAAAAAAACTAGGTTTTTAAACGCTTTAGATTCGCGAAAAGGCGCTGAGGGCGTGTAATTAATGATTTAAAACAGTTTGTTACGTTATTTGTTCAATAATTATTTGAAAAAAGTCAGTGATTTGTTAAAGAAAGCTTGAAAAACGGGCTGGGAGTTGTAACTTCTGTTTCACAGGGTTGGAGGTCTCTGATTGGCCAAGAGGTCGCGCGGTAGGCGGGATCTTCCTCCACCACTCAAAAGGTGGCAGCACTATCGTCTTTTTACGTGAAGTGCATTTTAAAGTTAAGAATTTGTGTCAGAAAAATTAAAAGCTTTTAATTCAGGTTGTAAAGTATCTAAAATAACTTCTTTTAATATACAAGGAGTAGGGACGAGCATTTTTCCTAGATTTTTACTTTGTTTGAAGGTTTAAAGTAGTTTTTAAAAATTCCAAAAAATTGTAGATTTCCAGTCTATTGCAAATAATTAGTTAAGTATATTAAGTCTTTTAAAAAGATTACTGGGGGGGTTTATTATTTGCAGGAACAGCCTGACAGTTTCAACTTATTTCCTGGGTAGTTCTATTTGCAAAGTGCAATAAGAGGTTATTTTTTTACAACAGAAAGTGCTGCGATCAGTTGATTTTGATTAAGATTCACGTATATTTCGCTCATAAGAGCTTATGTTATTGTTTAAAGAACCACGAGTTTCCGGGACGGCGTTAAAAGGAGAGATTAAGATTATTTAAGTCTGAAAATGTGCTAAGAGCTTCCAAAAGTAACCAGGATTTCTCCTGAGGGTTTGTCCGGGATTGGCTTCTTGCCATGTAGGAGCGGAAACGTGCCATGATGGCTGCGAAGTTGGACTCCGACAGGAACCGCATTGGCGAGTTCATGTCTTGGAGTGCCTCTCCGAGTCCTCCTGGCACACTCTGGGGTGCGGAATGTTGGGTTGTCGAGCTGGCAGGGTTCTGTTTGCATGTTTCCTGTGTGGAAGGTGGTAGAGTGGGGACTGTAGCTGGTTGATTTAGTCCTAAGGACACCTGTGCGTAAGAGACGTTTTGTGGCAGATTTTCTGCGTCAGTAATTTTCCGGTAATTAGCCAGGTTTCTAGCCGATACTAGAGCTGACTTNTTTGTGGCAGATTTTCTGCGTCAGTAATTTTCCGGTAATTAGCCAGGTTTCTAGCCGATACTAGAGCTGACTTGGAGATTTGCTGTTTTTGTGCCTTACGCTTTTCATCTTGAGCTTGTCTTTTCCGAACCTGTTCAGTGAACTTGGGGCAGAGTTTGGAGTTTGATAGGTGGTCGCCTTGGCAATTCCGGCAAGTCGGGGGCTCTTTGAGATACGTGAGACAGACTGAAAGAGGGTGTATCCCGGCGCATTGCGGGCAAACTATCCTCATTCNATTCAGGTTGTAAAGTATCTAAAATAACTTCTTTTAATATACAAGGAGTAGGGACGAGCATTTTTCCTAGATTTTTGCTTCGTTTGAAGGTTTAAAGTAGTTTTTAAAAATTCCAAAAAATTGTAGATTTCCAGTCTATTGCAAATAATTATTTAAGTATATTAAGTCTTTTAAAAAGATTACTGGGGGGGGTTTATTATTTGCAGGAACAGCCTGACAGTTTCAACTTATTTCCTGGGTAGTTCTATTTGCAAAGTGCAATAAGAGGTTATTTTTTTACAACAGAAAGTGCTGCGATCAGTTGATTTTGATTAAGATTCACGTATATTTCGCTCATAAGAGCTTATGTTATTGTTTAAAGAACCAGGAGTTTCCGGAACGGCGTTAAAAGGAGAGATTAAGATTATTTTAAGTCTGAAAATGTGCTAAGTGCTTCCAAAAGTAACCAGGATTTCTCCTGAGGGTTTGTCAGAGATTGGCTTCTTGCCATGTAGGGGCTGAAACGTGCCACGATGGCTGCGAAGTTGGACTCCGACAGGAACCGCATTGGCGAGTTCATGTCTTGGAGTGCCTCTCCGAGTCCTCCTGGCACACTCTGGGGTGCGGAATGTTGGGTTGTCGAGCTGGCAGGGTTCTGTTTGCATGTTTCCTGTGCGGATGGTGGTAGAGTGGGGACTGTAGCTTGTTGATTTAGTCCTAAGGACACCTGTGCGTAAGAGAGGTTTTGTGGCAGATTTTCTGCGTCAGTAATTTTCCGGTAATTAGCCAGGTTTCTAGCCGATACTAGAGCTGACTTGGAAATTTGCTGTTTTTGTGCCTTACGCTTTTCATCTTGAGCTTGTCTTTTCTGAACCTGTTCAGTGAACTTGGGGCAGAGTTTGGAGTTTGATAGGTGGTCGCCTTGGCAATTCCGGCAAGTCTGGGGCTCTTTGAGATACGTGAGACAGACTGAAAGAGGGTGTATCCCGGCGCATTGCGGGCAAACTATCCTCATTCGATAGTAATTTTGTGTGTGGCCTATTGCCATGCATTTACTGCTGCGGGGGACGTCTTTCAGCCTTTTTTTGTACAAGCGAGGGTGTACCACTGTCATATTTAGTCTGGCTACTGAGCTTCTAGGGGCGGAAGTGTATTATCTCGCGCGGCCGTCACGCAGAAAAGGGTTGCGGCTGCAATTCGAGCTGGGTGGGATATACTGAGTGTGGAACATGTTTTTTGAATTGGTCTATTTTCTGTATTTTGTAGCGGTGGCCTTCGAGATCGTTTTGTATTTCTTTTATTGTGGTGCAAGACGGAAGGTCAAACACCACTTTTTTGTGGTTTATCGGCTGGGTTACTGTAGGTGAAGAATTCAATGGCTTGTCTTTGAAGCAATGATTCTGCTTGCTTATGGATTGTGAGATCAGTCGTCATGACTTGAAAGCTACGGTTATCTCTGGAGATTTGTACTGTAAAGCAGGTTTCGGAAATCAATCTAAGTTTTTCTAGCACCCTACCGTAATGTGTGACATCAGGTACCACTATTCGGAATTTGTGAGGTTTCTCCTTCGTGCTGGTAGAGGCACGCGGCTGTGTGCGGGATTATGGTTGTCCTAAGGGGCCAGGTGCTATTGGGGAATCCCGTCTGGGATTTCCAGTAGTGGGGAAAACCGGTTTGAAACCGGAATGGCCGGTGACGCCTCTAACGAGGTCTGGTGGAGGTTTTTGGTATCACCATGATTTTCTTTTTGCCTTCTCTGGCGTCGTTGTTCGTGCTTACTTGTTCCCATTTCCATTTCTGGATACTTGTGGCGGTGTTGGAGAAGGTTTTTTTCAGTTTGTGTTACTGCAGCCGCAGGTGATGTTGCAGTGCAGTCCCCATGCGCTTGGAATGCGCCGGGCGGATTGAGTTGTTCACCAGCATACATCGCGCCCCCAGCCAACTCCAGCCCCAAGAGGTGGAGTGGGGGGGGAGGGGGAAGTAGACCGGAAAACTCCTGGAATCTGTGTGTTTTCAACTTGCAGCTAGACTGAGCTGAGGTGGAAATAAGGGAATATATATACAATTCTGGCACTCTTCTGAGAACACCAATAGGAGGGCAGGTAGTGTCTGATTGGGGGCACTTGTCATTTTGGGTCCTCTCTGTTTGTTTATTCTTTTCTGTGATTATTTTTGTGGTTCCTGTGTTGTTCATAATGTTAAATTATTTGGGTTCATAATCTGACAAGGAATACTTTTTCCTGACTTGTGTTTCATTGTAGTTTTTTGTCCTATTTTTGTTTTTAGTTTTTTGTTGTTCAACTGTGTCCACTAATATTGTTTTTTGCACTGTTTGTTCACTTGTCTTGTGTTTTGGTTTTTTGTCATTGTCTTGTCCTTTCTTTTGGTTTGCCTTTGTTGTCTATCCTGTTTAGTAATAGTGAAACCTCGTTGTTGCGTTCCCGTTTATGTCGATTTCTCGTATCAGTCGATTTTTTTTGGATGGTTCCAACAAATATCCTATATAAACAATGTTTAAAAAACCTGCGTGCTTCGCCCTTAAATCATTAACTTTCCCGCATCCATCTATCAGATATTCTGTCCTAAAACCAAAATATATGGGGAACTATTGTTTATCTGTGAAAAAAACTATCTTAAAACTGGTACAGTGAAATCCCGATATTTTGCATCCCGATTATTCGTATATCCCGCTAATTCGTACAAATTTGCCGGTCCCTTGAGAAAATCCCTTTAATTTGTTAAAAAACAACGCATTCCGGTCCCCTCAATAATACGTATTTATTTTGGTGCTCCAGCTCAATTAAAACGTCTTATAATTCTTATTTACAACTTAAAAATCTCATTAACTCGTAATGTTTTTAACCCTAGACTGTACACAAGCTCTAGATTTATGCAACTCGGGCAGGGTAAAAAAGACCGGAAGGGTACGGAGGGACGTAGGAGTGTTTGAAGGGCAGGTAATGACACCGAGTAGGCTGTGAGGCGATGTGTCTGTGATTCTCAGAACTAAGAGGCGCCTTGCTGTCCGGTCTACGGTTTTGAGAAGGTAGGAAGGAGCAGAGCGAGTGAAAAGTTAGTCAATTCGGTCTTAGCCATGCTTCCGAAAATATCTAATAAGTGTCTTTTTTTTTGCTCCCGATTATTGGTAATCCCGCTAATTTGAATATCTCGATAATTCGTATTTAACATTCAGTCCCTTGACAATACGAATTATCGGGATTCTACTGTACTACCAAAATTCAGTAGTGCCAAGAGCTGGTAAACAGACACTCCCTAACCTCAAATGTTAGTATACACAACTAGTTGTAAAACGTTGCAATTGTTAACAACCATGTAATTTATTTTTGATAGTTCAATCACTATTTGTTTTTAAATTACTCACGTCGAAAAACAATTAAAACATAATAATTGCAGGCATTTCTTTGTTTCAAGTCGGCAAACGAAAATTCGCGCAAATCAAACACGTACGTACAATGGTTGTGGTACGGACCAGAACCAGACATTTGTAATGGACGGAACGGATTTGAACTTTACTCTCGTTCCACAATGGAAACGTAATAATTTTTAGGTCAGTACGGTAAATAACCATGTAAATTACAATCATTAAAGGGGAACAGTATGTTTTCACAGATTAATTCTGTTTATAGTCTATTCCTGTTTTCTTTACACTTTTTGATTCAAACATTTGAAAACTCACCCCATGTGTAACTATAACGTGCTTGGTTGTTACTTTAAATATGACAAGTATCGCAAGTATTTTATATTTCTGTTGACATTCAAGTATCTTATTTTTGGTTGAATTTAACTTTTACTTATATTTGTTCTACAATTTATAATATTTCATTTGCAATTAATATGAATAATGACAGGGAGAAAATGTATGAGTTGGTAATGCCTAGTAAGAAATAGTTCTTATGCAAAATGTCATTACACTAAGTGCGCACGAATGTGGTGCGTTGTTCTTTTAGTGTAATTTTCTAGACTTTGATAAGCTTGGTTCGTATGAGGCGGAGGAATATACTGAAAGTAGGACTTTAGCAGGGCTTCAGAAAAGTTGGAAGTAACCGTGAATGGAGTATAGATAAAATTACGCTAGTAACTTTTTTAAGAGTAATGCAGTGATATCAACCCTGTCACACAAGATGGCGAGTGTTGTCAACTTAGCAGACTTTGCATTTAATTTGACGAAATTTAAAAACATTTAGCGGGCAACGGAATTTTTAGCGGAGTAAAATATAATTCCAAAAATCTGATTTTAACAATTATGATGAAACTACGTACTTTATTACTGTACTTAAATTTTAACAATTTTTAGCACGTTTCTGTTTTAAATCATTGTTTTTAATAAATTTTCTTTGATTATTGCCACTTTTTTTACAGCTGGCAGAAATTTAGTGAATACTGTATTATGTAAACATTCGGCGGATTTTCGAAATTAAGTGCATTTCAATATTTTATAATACAATACTTATATTGAATGATTGAGATGTGTTTCTTCATCCAGTATTTACAATATGCCCACTGTTCATTACAGGCAATCAACTCAGTATACCCAAGGATGAAACTAATTTTTTTTTTGAGGTTAGGTTTTACTTTTAGAGGAGAGTGGTCCACATGTTAAGTTTTCCCGCATGCTGAGTTTTTTTCAGTAGGTCCCATGAAAAACGAATAATATAGGTTTCACTGTAAAAAAAAGTAGTTTGTCCATCTTCTTTGTCATTTTAATGATATATAGACAAACACAAAGGTGATTTGTGACGATATGGCCTAATTGAAGTAGCTAATTATAATTACTCGGCTCACCAGGAGTAAAAACGATATATCGACACTAGGATTTAGAGGAGGGTGAATATTCAGAGAAAGCAACATAGTATTGACTATTGGTAACTACAAACACACATGTTGTGGTAACAGTTCACTGTTTGTCACTTGGTCGGCAATGGACACAGTCCAATCACATTATCAGAAAAACTTTCAGTTAGTGTTTTCTTGACTAAATACTCTCTACATTGAGATGTGAAGTACCAATATAGGGTAATTATTAAGTTTAGGTGTTTTTTCTGAAAAACACAAAAAAATTCCAAATTATGATATATTTCTACTCTACTAATCACATAGAACACGAATATACTAGGGGCATAGCTTTAAAATAAGTACAAAATATTTTAAAAAATTGAACAAAATCGTGAAATGAGCAGTATCAGTTTGTTTACGTTTCTGAACGAAATGTCCTAGACAAACAAAAGTTGCATTAATGGGTTCTGCACAGCTTACCTTGTTCTTATTCAAGAGGGCGTATTGTTAAAATAAGTATAACATATTTAAAAAAACTTGTGAAATGTGTTTGTTTACATCTATTAATGTCAGAGAAATTATACCAGCCCCCTACCTAGGTGAGTCAATTTACATTATTTTGGTGTGTTTTACGGTTCCTTTAAATCCCTACAATCCTACATTCGTAGTTTAGTGTAAAACCCAAACATCCTAGGTTAGTTTAAAAGTGTAAAATAGTGATTAGGTTCTGTTAGGTTAGGTGGGCACATATTACGAAATTAGTCGGACGTTAATGCCCCTAGTATATTCGTGTTCTGCATCATTAGTAGAGTGTAAATATACCATTTTCCGTAATTTTTTTTGTTTTTTTACAGAAAAGCCCCTAAACTTAATAATTACCGCAAATATAAATTTGCTAATTTTAATACTTACATAGATTTAAAAAAAAGGCAGCAAAGGAAATCATTTCAGTATCCACAAATGTTTATGTAGTACTTATAATTCAGCGTTAAGACATGGAACTGTTTTCCCTCCATTGTTACCGCCTTTGCTGAGCACACGCCAGTCGGTGTATCCATTAATTCACATGCAGCTGTGCACAGTGACATTTTTCAAAGGTTCATTTCAAAAGTGCTTGGTTAACCTCGAACAGCGTATGAGGTCCACGCTAACCCCAGACCACGCTCGAGAGACAGGCGGGAGGGCAGGAGTACCTTGTGGTGGCCGGTGATGAGGTTAATCATGACCTTGTCGATGCTGTGGCTGAACAGGTTCCAGATGATCTGGTTCTGCAGGCCGTCGCTCTGTCCGATGCCGCCCCACCACTGCGGGATGTGCAGCATGTTCCTCAGCAGCAGCAGGCAGTTGTTGATGCTCTCGCACTCGTCCGCAGACAGCTCGCCCTCCTGCCGGCACACACCCCACGGCGTACACTGGCGACGTTACACCACCGCCGTTCAATCAGCTTTGCCGTCGTGCCACTTGCAAATGGTTACAATGCGTGACGGACCACACGCACTTGTACCAAGTCGTGGCTCAATAACACACGAGTCAGTTTATTTACGTGACGATGTAATAAATAACATAATATATTACTGTTTTACAAGTTTTATGCTAATGATAGTTACAATTGAGTTTACATAAAACAGGCAACTGTATTGAAAAATACATTTTTAAAAAATGATTGCNTGTATTGAAAAATACATTTTTAAAAAATTATTGTTGATAAAATATTTTGTTCGTAGACCAGTGTAATTAAT
The DNA here is from genome assembly GCA_002778355.1 of Clitarchus hookeri. Lineage (NCBI taxonomy): Eukaryota > Metazoa > Arthropoda > Insecta > Phasmatodea > Phasmatidae > Clitarchus > Clitarchus hookeri. The sequence goes on along the minus strand of NQII01002603.1, from coordinate 147,504 downwards.
ACAGCTAATTTAATAGCCCTGAGACAGAACTAGCACTGACATACAGTCCGAACAGTGACACAGGCTTTTGTGTTTCATTTACAAATAGGCCTGATCTATACTTTAAAAAAAAAAAACTTCAATATACAGTATATCATTTACCTTAAATTTGAACTCAGGACGTACATTGAATTTTTATAGGGCATATTTTCGTAAATGTGTTCTGTTTAAGTTAGGTTATTTCAACATTTCCGACGGCAAAATGCAGTTCAATGTAGGGACACAGACGGTGGTTATTTACGTTGCCTCAAGCATCCACGGCCCACCCTGCATTCTGGCCATTCTCAGCCCTGGAAGGCTGTTATCACTCGTGTACCTCCCTCAACCAGCAGCTGGTAGTCTGCACTATCATTTTCACAAAGTGGAAATAAAAATAAAATATAAATGTTTTAAATATTTTTTTGGTTATGGTTAACTGAGAATTTTTCATAACCTAATAAATTCTTTTTATTTATTTATCACATGCCCTGGAATGGTGACAAGGCCTTAATAAAAGATGCCACGTAAAATTAATATTACTGTTTTTGAAAAAAAAAAAATGTTAAAACATAAACTACTTCCCATAATCCGATGTTCACGTTACTGCATAAATGCCACTCAAGTGTTCACGTTAAACCTTATGCACATTTACTTAACCATGAACCAGCCACTGTAAAAATTCATGAGCAATTCCTGCAATAATATTAGTGAATATGTTGAGCAGACAAAACTCTGTCTGTGTCACGTTTGGTCCCACGTTTCTATCGCATGCCCCTTCCCCCCTCCTCAAAATCTTATCCCAAACCGCACTGGGTGGAAATTACGCATTTCCGCAGGGTTTCTCGCACAATTAGTGAGACAGGTGCTGCTGAGGTTGGAGGGGTGTTCTCTGGATGCTCTCAATTCCTTTCCTATTTTCGCTCTGCTTCTGCTCCACCTCTTATCATGTCTCAGCTCGTCCCATCATTTGGGCTGGCTGGAATGCCAGGTCTTCTGCTCGGGAAGGGCAGCCACTTGCTCCAATCAGCATCAACTTCCTATGTTCGCTCACTGCTGTCCTCGTGAAGCCTCAGGCATTCAACCACTTGTCGGCAGAGCACTCAGGACAATTTTCTCATGAGCGAATGGTTGTCACATTCGGTACTGACCATGCACAACCCTGTTACATATCATGGTATTTAACTTGATTAGATGCGCTTTAAAATCATAATATTAAAAATAACATGAACCTATAAACTAAATAGAATTTAAGGAAGGTTTCAGCATTGAATTTCACTTTTTTTTNTCCCATCATTTGGGCTGGCTGGAATGCCAGGTCTTCTGCTCGGGAAGGGCAGCCACTTGCTCCAATCAGCATCAACCTCCTATGTTCGCTCACTGCTGCCCTCGTGAAGCCTCAGGCATTCAGCCGCTTGTCGGCAGAGCACTCAGGACAATTTTCTCATGAGCGAATGTTTGTCACATTCGGTACTGACCATGCAAAACCCTGTTACATATCATGGTATTTAACTTGATTAGATGCGCTTTAAAATCATTATATTAAAAATAACATGAACCTATAAACTAAATAGAATTTAAGGAAGGTTTCAGCATTGAATTTCACTTTTTTTTNTATATTAAAAATAACATGAACCTATAAACTAAATAGAATTTAAGGAAGGTTTCAGCATTGAATTTCACTTTTTTTTGCATAACTGACATAAATTTTGAAAAAGCAATATTATGTCATTTTTTTGCAACTACCTTTGGCACATCATCTTTGACCTCAAAATTTTCTTTACTTTCAATACCATTCTGCACTACTAGGAACAAAGCATCTGGAACTGATTATTTCTTTACAAGCAGTTAGCACACAATGGAGCCAGCAATAGTTCCAAGTAATTACCTGGCAATACCTACAGGAGAGTAGTCGACAGTTACAAATCACATGGCCGGGATGCAGTGGTTGACCTCACATGAAAATTGGTAACAGTTTTGCGCTGAAATATGCTACCTTCAAGATACCTTCACTTGCCTTGTGTGAATGAAACACAACAGGAATTTATGCTACAAAAAGGCAGTAACTTATCCATTAAACATTTGTGGACTGGTAATAAATAACGTAAAATAAAGAAAGCCCATACAGCAGTTAAATAAACAAAAAACCACACTAAATATTTCAGAATTAAACTGTGCCCTTTAAAAAAAAGAAACCAGAAACCCTCATTTCTCCTGAGGAATACATTTTTGTTTAAATGGTTTACGGGTATCCAGGTCTATCATTTTACATCGTTAATCAAGTTATCAAGTATCCCAACACCTCTATGAACATGAAGCGCCTCGGGTGACGACCACGATCCCTCTTGAGCCTCCACCTCAGCTGCATC
>NQII01002603.1:117424-144217 GCA_002778355.1 Clitarchus hookeri | reverse complement strand
GGGGGGGGGTGAACCGATCCTCAGGCACCCCCGCCAGAGAGAGGCTCCAGCTCTCTGAAAGGCCCTCCTTTCTCTTGTCACAATTCACCTCGCCTACCTACCAGAGCTTGCCCGAGTGTGGGCACTTATCTTACCACACACCCCACCCTACGGCAAGGAGGGCAAAGGCTGAGAAAGACAGCAGCTGCTCAGGCTCAACGTTCTGTGGGCCAGGGAGCCAACCGTCAAAGGGTCTGCACTCACTTGCGTGAAGAAGCTGCTCATCAACGATCCGGAAACACCACAACCACTTCCACCTGGCAGACCCCACCCAGAACCAGCAGCTCAAGCACAGCAGGGTCCGCATACCGCCCAAGGTATGCGGACCCTTGCCAATGACCCCACCTAAGAACCATCACGCCTACTCCAGCTACAGCAGTTAAACCTCAACTCACATTTCTTGGGCGCCTGCCAACAACTAAGCCTATTAGTATTGCTGCCACATTCACCCCTACCCATGCTACATCTCGCCTCGCTGCCATCTCGGCACCTCCACGGGCTGAGAGATGGGTTTTTGAGTTACGGGAGAAGGGCCCCAGCCATTAAAGTACTCAATGAAGCAACTGCTTCCAGACTCCGAAAGGGGAGAGATACTTGGCACATTCACAATGATCTACGTTGCACGTCACGAAAGACTTAGAACTTGCGTGTGAGCTTTTCCTAGAGCTGCTTGTGACTATGGGTCCTGTAATCTTCGTGCGGAAAGTTTGTAGTAAAGTTCAGTGCAGAGCTCTGTATTAATTCCACAGATATTTTAACAAAATATTTTAAAATATAGCAGTTCGAAAACACCACTGTCGGCCATGCTGAAACGCTTTAAAATAATGTTCACAACACCCTGATGAGTTAAAAGTTGTATTCTGGGCTGGTCTGAAGTGTGATTTTCTCTCGTGCGAAAACATACATTCTGCAAAGCAGCTTGCCTGCAATGTAGACAGGCAAATAGACACTCATCTCAAGTACCTTTTCCAGGAAGAACTTCATGTGCTCGACGACGCATCGCGTGCAGCGAGCGTCCGTGAAAGCCTCCTTGCCGGTGACCAGCAAGTGATTTATCTCGAACACGGTGATGCGACCGGCATCCGTCTTGCACATCAGCTCGACTGGCAGCAGACATTCTACTGGCTGAGTCAGATTCACCAGAATCCTGGTGACAACAACACGCACAGCTCAACACACCTGCCTCCATCTACCATGACTCCAGCCAACAGTTAGGTAGCGGTCCACACATATCACAATTATTTTACTTCCTTCTCAAAAGACACAACAAAAATTAATAGCGGTAATGCATAATAATGACGTCTGCAGGTCAAGTTGATAATTAACATATCATCAAAGTGCAAATGTCTCATGTAAACAATGCATGGGACAAAATATTCCTGAATTACGGCTTGTTACAGTTTCCTGCGTGTGACTTGAAAACTGCCCCGGGGACAACGCACAATATACATCATGTACACATAAGCAGCACGTAAGTACTTTGCAGATACACCTGGAGTTTTCTGCAATGGTCGATGGTTGAAGTGCCAATCAGCGCGCACGTCAACTAGCAACATATATACGACAATACTGCAAAGCCGCTTCCCCGCACTTGCAACCAGGCAGTGGTTGGGGAAGGTTAGCTCTCCCCTTCTGGCCTAGCCTTGCTACCCTTCAGGTAGCTTGGTCGGCACATGCAAGTTGACGATGGAGTCGACAGGAAGCTGGAAGTGAGGAACGTAGGAGAGTGGTGACTTCCGTCCCTCCTTCCTCTGCTGCTTCGCGCTCAACACAGCACAACACAGAACAAGACACAAAATGGCACCGACCAAGTAAGAGACACACGGCACCAATAGGAAATCAGATGCAACTTCGTGCAGATGTTCCTACAGAAAACGTCTTCTCACCACTGAGTGAAGACAGTACTTCAAATGATAGCCAGGACAGCTCCGAAACGGCTGTAACACAAAAAAACACAAGTCAAAACCACTCGCACCCCCGATGCACATCCTAGACACCTCGAGACTAAAATACCTGGCTCTTCAATTCGACGATAAGTACCTCGTGAAAATCACAGTCACCGACAGACAACACTTGAAGGTGCTTGTAGAAAGGAAGAACCACTCTTCTTTCTGCAAGTTCCTAGAATGCCATGAAATACAATGGGGAAGGTGGGAAATAGCACCAACTATCACTCGTTTTCCAGGTCAAGAGACACACATGCCAGTCGAGATAGGGGTCAGGGGGCTAATCCAAACAAAAAAAAAATTACTAAACAAAATTGATAATAGTAAAAACTTTTTAAAATAATAAAAAATAACATATATATATTTATAAATTAAAAACACAAATACAAAAAATATATATATATATATATATATATAAATAAATATATACTAATTCCAATACTAAAAACTCACAATGACACACCAACTTGATAGTTTGTTTCAGGTCGGGAAGAAGAGAACTTGGACCTGGGAAGGGGGGGGGCTTCACTGTTACTGGAGTCTGTATAGATTCTGGTACCAGGGGCCCCTCCAACTGTAGTTTACTAAACACTGTTTTTTTTTTCAATTTTCAATGTCACAAACGAGGAAAAACTAATTGTACCCTGTGGGCTGCCCCGGGAGACTAAGGACTCACCGACACATTACATGCGAAATTAATTAGCACACTGGTATACAACAGATCAACATGTTAGACAACACTCACACTCACTCCGGCCGGGAGGCTGGAAGGGAGATTCACTCGCCTGCCGAAAACACGAATACGTGAATTAGGCAACACCAATAAACAGCCTAAATACGGGTACGATACCCAACAAACCATAGACACACGGCGCCCCGCCGCTGACCCAATGATTTGAGTATGTGTCGGGGTGCATTTGTTTTACAAACACCCTGTGAGTTATGGGAGTCAAGGCTTCCAGTCTCACAACACCAAGGCCGCTTCCCCGGACACCATGTGGGAAAACTCACCAGACGGTTGTGCCCGACTAGTATAGGAGTATAACAGCATTGCCAGCAAGCTTCATGGATAAGAACTGAGATACACTCAATCAGCATGGAGGAGCATTAAACTAACTTCTCAGTTGCCCAGCTCCGAGCCCCAAACTGATACTGCGATGTGCCATCCACTCCCCTCTCACATCCATCTGGGACCCTCACACCCAGAGGAACTCGTAGTCCGGCCGAGGCACTACCCAACCTCCACTGTTTCTCCAGGATAGCGCCGGAGCTGTTTTGCTGCTCACTGCATCAACCCTTTTCAGGGAAGGGCACCCTCCAGGCTTCCTTCAGCTTGCAAAGCTTCAATCACTGCCACCCTGAATCCCGCTTCAATGGATTGGACACCCAAGAGAACCTCAGGTGGGTCTGTTCCAATCACCCTATCTTAATTTCCATGTCACAAGTGGGCGACCCCATAGGTCCTTACCATTACCAAGAATTTCTTCACAATAAAATTGAGGATTTTGGGCCCTGTGGCCCAGCAGTCTGAGGGCTAATCAATCCTCCTTGGTACATCAAGGTATGAACCAATAGTTTTCAGAAACTACGCCAAAGATGAAAAATTTGCAAAAATTTATGACAAAGAGTAAGCGCTAACCAAATATGCACTATACTCAATATTGGAAAATACTATCACTGCATCTTCCCAAATCTTTCATTTTCAGCTTGAACGCTTTAAAAGTCCCCAGCAAAATAAAAAGTTTTGCTATACATAAATGTTTACCGGAATGTAGCTACTCCTGAAAATATCTTGGCCTTTCATTGAAATACTACCAAAAAAGTTGAATAGGATGAAGTAATAGTTTTTATAAGAACCAAGCTTGTACACATTGATCTTTGAACACAAAAAAAAACTACAAGAAATCCTTGAAGAATGCATGTAGAACTGANAACTACAAGAAATCCCTGAAGAATGCATGTAGAACTGAACAGAAAGTGAAAGATTACTAACGAGGAGATCCAACATTAACACCATGACAGCCACAAATAAATCTACACACGAACACGTATACTATACCAAACACATCATCAAAACATACACAGCATGACGTTCCCATAGCAACCACTCCCAACTACAATCCATGGTGGATACCGCCAACTAACCAATAAATCTTCACAACTACAAGACCAAGCAAATTATTCCCATGTATGTATGCTCTAGCATACTTGGTGGCCTTGTGCGCTATTGCTTCCGGTGAGGAATATGGAATGGTGATGGTTCAAACCCACTCCCCAGCATAACTCAAAAATTTCCAAGCCCTTGTGATGTAATGCTAAACTTTGATTTTTGCCAGTATGCTCTCAATATTACACCGGTTTCCAGAGATTACAACTTGACTAATGTTTTACTCGTTATAATTCAAGTATGTTCGGCTTTGGCATCAAAATAATGTTACATGTTAACAAATAAAAATGATAATTATTTAGCAAATTCAGCTGTAGGGAGAAAACAAGAAAGGGAAAATTCTCACATGTACTTGTTTCAGTCCCGCCCTGCCCAACATAAATATTTATGCACTGGTCTGAAGGTCAACCTTAGCTTGGCACACAGTTGAGCACCTCCTTTTTGGAAAAACACCATGAGGTCACTTCTCCCATCTACTGTACCGCGTGTCCGTCCCCAAAGCCACTACGTGGACCCTAGTTGTGCACACCACAGATTTTCTCACCAGGTACCTGCTATAAATGAGCTAACATGCTGTCATTCTTATACTACGCTCTATGTGCAGTATCTTCACACTCTCTGAATCAAACCTTCAAGAAACCACTCCATATGCGATGTTTGTGGTTGTTTCCAAATATGCCACATTTCACAAGTGTTCTATGCTGATAACATCAAATTATCTTATTTTTTGGTTAAAGTTATTTTTACTTATATTTTGTAGGTAAATTATAAAATTTAATATTTTAATTACCACAAATAAAACAAAGACAAAAAAAGTTTGTTGGTAATGCCTAGTAAGAAATAGTTCTCATGTAAAATGTTATTAAACTGAATGTGCGTGACTGTGGTGTGTTGTCTCTCTGATGTAATTTTCTGGAATTGGTTAAGCTTGTTTTGCATAAGGTGGAGGAATATCCTGGAAGTAGAACTTTAGCAGGACTTGAGGAAAGTTGGAAAGATCCATGAATGGACTTCAGCTGCCAATGGGCAAAGCATTAGGATTCACTCGACCAGCACATTGTCCTCCACCTAACCCAGTATTTGACTAGAGTAGAAAGACCCCATACGAAACCTGCCACCTTGTTCCGAGACTACGCAACCACACAAGCATCCATGACTTAGCCGGAGCACTATCTTTAACCCTGATGTCACTCCACAAAGTGTTGCAGATCACGGCTTCAAACCTCACCAAGGATCTGACCTGGATAGACAAGCATTGGAAAACTGCCATTCTCCTCTGCTCTCTGGTACACGGAGGGACCCAAAATTGCACCCTACATCTCGCCAATGGGAAGCAACTAATAACTGCCAGCACCTAAACTGAATAACCCCAACTTCCTAAAAATGACGCACTGCCATGGCATTTTGGAAACCTCGTGCACCTTGACCGACGCAGTGATTACAGAGACATGACTTTGGAAGACTGGAGTAATTGTGACTCTGATGTAAGTGAAATATAAGTATTTGGTACAATAAAATTTAAACTATGCACAACTACTATAACTGCACTTAAAATATTATGAATAATTTATTAGTAATAATCTTTAATTTGATTGCACATGAACATAGTTATACTCGGTAAGCTTGTAAAGAAAAAATTCAGTAAAACATGTAAGTTTCAATATACAGATATCACTGAACTTAAAGAAAAACTTAAATGCATACTTAAGAGAGCAACAGGACAGTCCACCACACAACAGAAATAAATTAAATTAATTATGTTACACAGACAAGTGACCTTGAAAATCATTTACAAGTACAAAATTTTATCTGTTTAGCAATGATGGGATATGTTTAACGTTTCGTTGTTCTTGGTTCTCATTTCGCAATCTCGGATCTCTGTCCTGGTTTCACATAAACTGTGATCTGACAGGTTGACAGACTGCTTTAACTTTGCTTTCAACAGCTTCCTCATCTCAATCAACAACTTCAGGGAGCCACCATAAATGAAATTACATTATGTTAATAATTTTAAATTGAAAGATTAAAAAATATTTATATTTCAGCTATTTTTTTTAATTTATAAAAAAATAATAAATGCACTTATTCACACACGCAGAAATAACTCATCTCAAATTGTGCAAGGTAAATGATTATATACGAGCAGTTTTGATTTTTGTATCGACAGCAGCAGTTTAACAAAAATTTTATAATGTGTACACACATCTGCTTGAAGGTGCAGCCAACTTTGAAACCCCAATTTCATTGGTTAATAGTACATTATTTTAACATGAAACTTAATTTCACAATGAGCACCAACTTGCCTTTTAATACAAGCGAGGCGCTGAAATATTTTATGTAAAAGAAGCACTTGCCACTGATTTTCCAAGACCTTCACGGAATTGAATATAAATAAAGAGCGGTATTCACTCAACATTGTAGCGTAAATACACTGAATTTATCTGATTATTTATTATCAATCACACCACCAAGATCACAAAACTTGCTAGTTCTAAATCTTTCAGTTTCGTGGAGAATTGAGGAGTGTGAGAACCAAGAATCGACAATCCCATCTTTACTATTTAGATACACAACTGCAACTATGCTGGTGCGAGTCTTGGTATAAACAGCACCAACCCAACTCGCAATTGCAGCAAGCATGCATGAGTTTATAGGTACGGACTGGGAAAAATTCACGAGTTTGTTCAGTGACGGGCTAGAATTCAATAAACTTCCGTGGTCTGCTATTCTCACAATCTGACCACCCTTTTTCCTCAACGCAGTAAAGGGATATTGCCCAAAAAAGATGTATTTTGCATGTCTGAGGCTTAGAAGCATGGGAGCAATAAGGGTGACGCAAGCATGCATCACATGCCTCATCGTGGCCTCTATGCGCAAGACTAGGACTAAACTGACGCGCAATCTTTCCATTGCCAACTAACCTCTATAGGGCATTCAGCAGTCACTCTGCCATTTTACAGTGTAATATTCAGGAAAAATGCAAGCTGCATATTGATAAACTACTTTATATAAGCTACTACACTAAAATTTCTTTACTTAAAAAGTTATAGCAAAAATGCCCTTTTAAAATAATTTTAATTTTCAAAAAATACACGCCAAAAAAAAGAAGTATATGATGGAAAATAGTTTTGGGAAATGATAAAAGCTAACCTTAGGCAGAAATTACTCAAAAATATTAAGCATATTTAGAAAAAAAATGTTTTTACTGAGGTTCTACTTACCATTTTAAAAGTAAGGTGGTAGCCTAAAATCAAAAATTAACTTGCAGCAAAAAAATGGGGCAAATCTCATGCAGTCTATGCAAGACAAGAGAACTCTAGACACAACGTCACTGAACTCGTGAAGTATTCCAGTCTCTAGTTACAGGAACATGTTACCTACGGCATGCCGTCCAACCTTGGAACTTTCACAATATACCTCCGTGGTTTGCTGCCGCACCCCGAGGATACACATTTAAATCAACAACCACAGCACTTTTTGGGCCAAGGAAGGACGAGCCAAATCCACCTTGGTCGGGAACAATCTGTCAGTGCAAAACAAAGCTGCAAGGACCTAGAGTTCTAGACAAGGGTTAGTTATCGAATCATGCACAGCTCGTTCTTGAACTAATTTCCTCACTTGCTGTCACCACATCATCTATTATTCATTATCATTCTTCTTGTAAACTTGTAAAATTTAACATCTAAGCTCTAGTGAATCTTACATTTCTTGTACTCCACTAACATATTTCCGTCCTTCATTTATGTTGTACAGATTATTAAGAGGATAATTTGAATGAATACAATAAATGATAAAAATGTCCACATGAAACCCTCCTGAATAAATCACAACTGCAAGCACAGTATTTCGTATAAAATCTGATGATTTGCAACATTCTGCAAAACAATTCAAAAAGGTTTTCCTTTATTTTTGGTATATGTAAGAAATAAAGTTGCATGCAACATATTGAGAGCATACGAACGTGCGGTGTGCAATATAATTCATCGAAACAAAAATACCATTTACCATCCAGAGATATGCCACAACTTTCTTTGCATGAGTAAAAAGTCCAGAAGGTACAGATGCTGTACACATCATCACATCACGAATAGTTTTACGCCAAGATGGTGGACCATGCTAATCTCAATACAGACTAATTAAATGAAATATAGTGTTTAGAGCAGTAGCAAATATCGANAAAGTTGAATAGGATGAAGTAATAGTTTTTATAAGAACCAAGCTTGTACACATTGATCTTTGAACACAAAAAAAAACTACAAGAAATCCTTGAAGAATGCATGTAGAACTGAACAGAAAGTGAAAGATTACTAACGAGGAGATCCAACATTAACACCATGACAGCCACAAATAAATCTACACACGAACACATATACTATACCAAACACATCATCAAAACATGCACAGCATGACGTTCCCATAGCAACCACTCCCAACTACAATCCATGGTGGATACCACCAACTAACCAATAAATCTTCACAACTACAAGACCAAGCAAATTATTCGCATGTATGTATGCTCTAGCATACTTGGTGGCCTTGCGCGCTATTGCTTCCGGTGAGGAATATGGAATGGTGATGGTTCAAACCCACTCCCCAGCATAACTCAAAAATTTCCAAGCCCTTGTGATGTAATGCTAAACTTTGATTTTTGCCAGTATGCTCTCAATATTACACCGGTTTCCAGAGATTACAACTTGACTAATGTTTTACTCGTTATAATTCAAGTATGTTCGGCTTTGGCATCAAAATAATGTTACATGTTAACAAATAAAAAATGATAATTATTTAGCAAATTCAGCTGTAGGGAGAAAACAAGAAAGGGAAAATTCTCACTTGTACTTGTTTCAGTCCCGCCCTGCCCAACAGAAATATTTATGCACTGGACTGAAGGTCAACCTTAGCTTGGCACACTGTTGAGCACCTTCTTTTTGGAAAAACACCATGAGGTCACTTCTCCCATCTACTGTACCGCGTGTCCGTCCCCAAAGCCACTACGTAGACCCTAGTTGTGCACACCACAGATTTTCTCACCAGGTACCTGCTATAAATGAGCTAACATGCTGTAATTCTTATACTACGCTCTATGTGCAGTATCTTCACACTCTCTGAATCAAACCTTCAAGAAACCACCCCATATGTGATGTTTGTGGTTGTTTCCAAATATGCCACATTTCACAAGAGTTCTATGCTGATCACATCAAATTATCTTATTTTTGGTTACAGTTAATTTTTACTTATATTTTGTAAGTAAATTATAAAATTTAATATTTTAATTATCACAGATAAAACAGAGATAAAAAAAGTTTGTTGGTAATGCCTAGTAAGAAATAGTTCTCATGTAAAATGTTATTAAACTGAATTCGCGTGAATGCGTTGTGTTGTCTCTCTGATGTAATTTTCTGGAATTGGTTAAGCTTGTTTTGCATGAGGTGGAGGAATATACTGGAAGTAGAACTTTAGCAGGACTTGAGGAAAGTTGGAAAGATCCACGAATGGACTATATATAGCATATTTCCTTTCCGTGCTTCAGCTGCCAACGGGCAAAGCATTAGGATTCGCTCGACCAGCACATTGTCCTCCACCTAACCCAGTATTTGACTAGAGTAGAAAGATCCCATATAAAACCTGTCACCTTGTTCCGAGACTACGCAACTACACAAGCATCCATGACTTGGTCGGAGCACTACCCTTAAGGCGCCCGTCTATCTGGAACTGTTTCCCACGTTTAGGCCGAGAAGCGCGGGAGTGACAAGGGCGACACTGCCACACACATCAAGTACGCCATCGCCGCTAAGCTCAAGGCTCTGAACTGGCGTGCAGTGTTCTCGTCGTGCTGCGTGTACCTATGGGACTTTCAGCGGTGACCATATTATTTTATTAGTGGGAAGTCTTTAGGAAGGTTCAGTGCAGGCGCCTATAGTAGTTTTGTATGTATCTGATGTGTGCATTTTGAGCTACAGCGCCTTGGAAAGGCCGTTTTTAGCGGTTTTGGAGTACTCTGAATTGATGTTTCTAACGTACGTGATATTTTGAAAGTACTTAACAGCTCTCATCTGAAGCGTGTGTTCTTTTCATACATCAGCACGTTGGACGCACGCTTAATAGTTTCGTTGTAAAACGTGTATTTCGAACACTCTGCAACGGGCGCCTTAACCCTGCTGTCCCTCCAGGACTGCTTCAAACCTCACCAAGGATCTGACCTGGATAGACAAGCATTGGAAAACTGCCATCCTCCTCTGCTCTCTGATACACGGAGTGACCCAAAATTGCACCCTACATCTCGCCAATGTAAAGCAACTAATAACTGCCAGCACCTAAACTGAATAACCCCAACTTCCTAAAATTGCCGCACTGCCATGGCATTTTGAAAACCTCGTGCACCTTGACCGACGCAGTGATTACAGAGACATGACTTTGGAACACTGGAGTAATTGTGACTCTGATGTAAGTTAAATATAAGTATTTGGTACGATAAAATTTAAACTATGCACAACTACTATAACTGCACTTAAAATATTATGAATAATTTATTAGTAATAATCTTTANGATAAAATTTAAACTATGCACAACTACTATAACTGCACTTAAAATATTATGAATAATTTATTAGTAATAATCTTTAATTTGATTGCACATGAACATAGTTATACTCGGTAAGCTTGTAAAGAAAAAATTCAGTAAAACATGTAAGTTTCAATATACAGATATCACTGAACTTAAAGAAAAACTTAAATGCATACTTAAGAGAGCAACAGGACAGTCCACCACACAACAGAAATAAATTAAATTAATTATGTTACACAGACAAGTGACCTTGAAAATCATTTACAAGTACAAAATTGTATCTGTTTAGCAATGATGGGATATGTTTAACGTTTCGTTGTTCTTGGTTCTCATTTCGCAATCTCGGATCTCTGTCCTGGTTTCACATAAACTGTGATCTGACAGGTTGACAGACTGCTTTAACTTTGCTTTCAACAGCTTCCTCATCTCAATCAACAACTTCAGGGAGCCACCATAAATTAAATTACATTATGTTAATAATTTTAAATTGAAAGATTAAAAAATATTTATATTTCAGCTATTTTTTTTAATTTATAAAAAAANCATTATGTTAATAATTTTAAATTGAAAGATTAAAAAATATTTATATTTCAGCTATTTTTTTTAATTTATAAAAAAAATTATAAACGCACTAATTCACACACGCAGAAATAACTCATCTCAAATCGTGCAAGGTAAATGATTACATGCGAGCAGTTTTGATTTTTGTATCGACAGCAGCAGTTTAACAAAGATTTTATAATGTGTACACACATCTGCTTGAAAGTGCAGCCAACTTTGAAACCCCAATTTCATTGGTTAATGGTACATTATTTTAACATGAAACTTAATTTCACAATGAGCACCAACTTGCCTTTTAATACAAGCGAGGCACTGAAATATTTTATGTAAAAGAAGCACTTGCCACTAATTTTCCAAGACCTTCACGGAATTGAATATAAATAAAGAGCGGTATTCACTCAACATTGTAGCATATAAATACACTGAATTTATCTGATTATTTATTATCAATCACACCACCAAGATCATAAAACTTGCTAGTTCTAAATCTTTCAGTTTCATGGAGAATTGAGGAGTGTGAGAACCAAGAATCGACAATCCAATCTTTACTATTTAGATACACAACTGCAACTATGCTGGTGCGAGTCTTGGTATAAACAGCACCAACCCAACTCGCAATTGCAGCAAGCATGCATGAGTTTATAGGTACGGACTGGGAAAAATTCACGAGTTTGTTCAGTGACGGGCTAGAATTCAATAAACTTCCGTGGTCTGCTATTCTCACAATCTGACCACCCTTTTTCCTCAACGCAGTAAAGGAATATTGCCCAAAAAAGATGTATTTTGCATGTCTGAGGCTTAGAAGCATGGGAGCAATAAGGGTGATGCAAGCATGCATCACATGCCTCATCATGGCCTCTATGCGCAAGACTTGGACTAAACTGACGCGCAATCTTTCCATTGCCAACTAACCTCCATAGGGCATTCAGCAGTCGCTCTGTCATTTTACAGTGTAATATTCAGGAAAAATGCAAGCTGCATATTGATAAACTACTTTATATAAGCTACTACACTAAAATTTCTTTACTTAAAAAGTTATAGCAAAAATGCCCTTTTAAAATAATTTTAATTTTCAAAAAATACATGCCAAAAAAAGAAGTATATGATGGAAAATAGTTTTGGGAAATGATAAAAGCTAACCTTAGGCAGAAATTACTCTAAAATATTAAGCATATTTAGAAAAAAAATGTTTTTACTGAGGTTCTACTCACCATTTTAAAAGTAAGGTGGTAGCCTAAAATCAAAAATTAACTTGCCGCAAAAAAATGGAGCATATCTCATGCACTCTAGCAGCAGTCTATGCAAGACAAGAGAACTCTAGGCACAACGTCACTGAACTTGTGAAGTATTCCAGTCTCTAGATACAGGAACATGTTACCTACGGCATGCCGTCCAACCTTGGAACTTTCACAATATACCTCCGTGGTTTGCTGCCGCACCCCGAGGATACACATTTAAATCAACAACCACAGCACTTTTTGGGCCAAGGAAGGACGAGCCAAATCCACCTTGGTCGGGAACAATCTGTCAGTGCAAAACAAAGCTGCAAGGACCTAGAGTTCTAGACAAGGGTTAGTTATCGAATCATGCACAGCTCGTTCTTGAACTAATTTCCTCACTTGCTGTCACCACATCATCTATTATTCATTATCATTCTTCTTGTAAACTTGTAAAATTTAACATCTAAGCTCTAGTGAATCTTACGTTTCTTGTACTCCACTAACATATTTCCGTCCTTCATTTATGTTGTACAGATTATTAAGAGGATAATTTGAATGAATACAATAAATGATAAAAATGTCCACATGAAACCCTCCTGAATAAATCACAACTGCAAGCACAGTATTTCGTATAAAATCTGATGATTTGCAACATTCTGCAAAACAATTCAAAAAGGTTTTCCTTTATTTTTGGTATATGTAAGAAATAAAGTTGCATGCAACATATTGAGAGCATACGAACGTGCGGTGTGCAATATAATTCATCGAAACAAAAATACCATTTACCATCCAGAGATATGCCACAACTTTCTTTGCATGAGTAAAAAGTCCAGAAGGTACAGATGCTGTACNATACCATTTACCATCCAGAGATATGCCACAACTTTCTTTGCATGAGTAAAAAGTCCAGAAGGTACAGATGCTGTACGCATCATCACATCACGAATAGTTTTACGCCCAGATGGTGGACCATGCTAATCTCAATACAGACTAATTAAATGAAATATAGTGTTTAGAGCAGTAGCAAATATCGAAACTTCTGAGAAAGTTTGCTGTGTGATGGGCCCAGCCTACAAATAACGTAAGTATGATTGAGCGGACGACTTCTCACCACCCAGCGATGGGCGCACCTTCCCACAGCAGATGCAGTGGTGGCACGACGACATGGTGCTGCACCACCAACGCATCAACCACCTGTGCCATCAATGGCACGCCCTGCGGAAGTGAGACGGAGAGCAAGGATACCCAAGGCACTACATTGTACCCGCTGGCAAGTGCGTTCGTCTGCACCTAATTTGTACAATCCACCACGCTGCCCAAAAGGGTACATAAAAAAGATGAAGGGCGGACACGCAGTTTATCAGTTCCCTATCTGGCTTTCCATCAGTTGTGGATCGGTTGTTGAGGAGTTGTCAGAGTTGATGGTAGAGGTAGTATGGGATTCCCTGCAGCTTGGATTGTCGAGCGCTGTATCATTTCATGCACGCTCAGGGACAGTTGTAGTACGGAGTGGCTATGGACGGTTAATAACCGGCTGTTCGTAATACCAGCAGTGGTTAGCCCTCCTGCAGTTGTGAAGGGCACCACAGGGCACAGACTTCTGCAGAGGGAATATACGGTGGACCAACGTGGGGCTCTCCGTGAGTCAACAGTAGTGAAGTACACACCATCACTACCACACTAGGTACAAGCTGCGAAGGACTTTAGCGGGTGGATCGCGGGGGAGTGCCGGAAGGAAGAAGCGCATCCAGTCGCACACTCAGGTGCATACCACAGCAGGGTCTTCTAACTGGCAGTTGCCTCAAGGAACTTGAACACCACCGCCTGCCCAGGTAGTTTCACGTCCAGTTCTCTGGATGGCAAAGGCCCAAGTCAGGACTGGCCATTCCAAGACATCAGCGGACAAGGGCAGCAGTAGCACGCCTGCCGAGAGTACGAGGAGAGGATCAGTGCAGTGCGCGTTCTCTCCCAGACTCTGGAGTCGGCTAAAGAGTACGAGGAGCGGACCGTAGTGGTACGTGTTCCGCCCCAGACTCCCCAGGAACGAGACTGGGCTGGAGAGTTAGGACCCGGACAGGTACGCTCGGAGGTTTGAACCCTCAGCAGGTGGATGGGTGCGGTTGTGCCATTCATGGATCGCATGCCCTGTAAACGCAAGCCACGTGGGAAGAACTAACACAACCGATGCTGGGACAATCTTGAAGCCAGTCAGCTGGTGACTTCCACCTCACTGCCAAGGCAATGCCCACATGCACATCAAGATCTTTCGGTGGTGTTCTGGCTGATAAAATCCCAGCAGCAGCAGCAGACAGGAATGGGTCAACTAGCTCATCAGCTCTAGCCAAGGTAACCCTGGCATGCCAAGTAGCCTGCCTAGCAACTCAACAGTATTGATGGAAGGCACAGCGTAGAGTATTAGCTAGATTCCCTTCCAATGAGGGATGGGGGCATATTCCACATCAGCAGGGGCTCGACTCCACCTACCCAGCGTGAGAGCTGTACTGAGACTTGGGGACACACAAACTGTGGAAGTCAAGTGAAATGTGGCAACAGTAGAATCGCAGGCAATAGATGGCCTCAACAAAAAATCCCGGTGAAGTTAAATTAATAATTTCCTGTAGTTTTTAGAAACTCAAAAATGTTGAGAAATACAGTCTGTTGCCACATAGCACCTTCACACCCAGCCATAATGATTTGCCAGCAGAAGGTGTATCTCCATACTAGAGTTTCCATTCAGGACCAGACCTTCTCAAAATGATGTGTAAGGCGTGATGGGTTAACCAGGTGAACCTTGTGATTACAAAACACAATTCCTCTTGATTTTTCCCCCATTATTATGTGAAAGACAAGGTGTATGCATCTTATTCGTGCTATTTCCTATTCTTGTATTTTAGCTTTTGTTTATCTCTGCAACTGGAACAGTGTTACTAACCTGATTTTGCTCACAGTTGTGATTTGTGACCAGGGCACTTTCATGCTGACATTCTTTACCTTTAAATTATGAAGGCAGTACAAAAGGTAAGGTAACTAGCATTCACTAACATGTTTCAACTGTGTCAAGAACAACATATATGACTATTCTAATATTTCAGTTCATACAATTTCTTTAATTATTCGCCATTTCAATTAAAACATGAGTCCAATACCAAAATTGGGTTTAAAACACCATGATAATTAAACACTGTTAAGTGATGGTACAAGTTATACCTCAAGCGGAAGGTGTCTTGTGTTTATGTACATATGGAAGCATGCATGAATGAAGATGTTTTATGCCCCAAAATGTGCATGTAAAAAGTGTCTGTAAAATTAAATAAGTGCTACGTGATCAGTAAAAAAAAATATACACGTGATTGAAAAATAAATTCCTAGCATTAGGAACATAATTTTCATATGTGTCTGTTGTCAAGGTGTATTTGCGCTTACAAAACTATTCTGTGAATGAATTGTTAAATTCAAAACTATAGCTTTTCAACACACCGATATACAACACGCATGAAAGATGAAGCAACTATGATTGCGACATTAACGATGGCAAAGAATTTTGGTACAAAGTGGTTAAAAAATTAGAACGTTAAAACAACCAGGTCTGAAAATAATCATGATTTCAAGGCAATTCTCATACTCTCCCTCAGCCAGAATTCCACACCACAATCCATTACATGGATAAGGAGCCGATGGAACATCTATCTTTCATTTAATCAGCGTCAAAGACTAAAGCAGAGGTCCCAACAGACGACACTCACTTAAGCTTACCCTCACATCGTTAGATTCTTCCTTCAGAAACACGTGTAGTGGACACTAAATTGTGAATGCACATAAGGCTGAATGAATAAGGGCAGCAAAAACTAAAATACGGGGAGTTGTGTGAATTGTGATGTGAATCTGCTACTCCCGTTTAAAAAAGACATAGTTAAGCTACATTCAACATGTACTTAAGCTGCTCAGAATGGATTTTGGCTGTGAGAAATCTTGTGTAGCAGTGATATTAGACATCTTTGTCAAAGTGAATATTATTAGTGCACTTTTTATATGGATTAAATTGGCTTTTAATGTTTTTTTTAAGAGAAGAACCTCAGAATTCAGATTTTTGTTTAGATTGTTTTCAACCCCATTTTCAGAGTACACACACACTCAAAATGAGTGAATTCAAGGTAATTTAGTGTGATTTCATCCCTAAATGCTTAAACATGTGATTAGTTTACAGAAAATTCCACCAAAACTACCTTAGGAGGAAAGCAATTGACAGCGGCATTAAAACCTCTTGAAAGTGTCGACTGCAGTGGTGCATACGCCACTCTTACCAAAACTTTTGATCATGTCAAATGAAATTACTCCATAACATACTGTATTGCTTCAGATCAGAATAAATTATTTATTCGGTTTCGTGATGTGGAACTGTTATAAATTGATATCAAAATATATATTATCGCCATTTAATGGTGATTTAATGTAACTTTGTACATAGATCTATCTCTATGGATTGTCAATAGTGAACTTTGTTTCTGTCTATCATTGTCTATGGTATAAATAAAAAAAATGTAATGCGTATTTGTGAACTGAAATTCATACGTTTTATTAGGAACAATCTGGAAAATGTACACGGGAGTTGAGTAGACAAGAAGACTTGAGTCAGTGTGCAGTTTTGACCAGAAGATTGCCGTTGCAGGATGCTTAAGTTTATATTTCAAGGCCTACCAGAGCTCTCCACTGTACCAGAACTGCTGAAATACATTCACAACATAACTCAGTTTACTTGCTCCATATTTGCAAGCTGCGATGCTCTCTCTGATGACCAGCATGCTTGTGGTGCAGAGTGAATGCATATTTGGATAATTTTGGATTATGAAAGGATTCATCACGTGTATTTTGAACAAACCAGGTTGCTGGAAATGCATTGCGCAAAAATTTACAGGGTAGTGGTATTAATTTTTTTTTNTGGGCTGGAGAGTTAGGACCCGGACAGGTACGCTCGGAGGTTTGAACCCTCAGCAGGTGGATGGGTGCGGTTGTGCTATTCGTGGATCGCATGCCCCGTAAATGCAAGCCACGTGGGAAGAACCAACACAACCGATGCTGGGACAATCTTGAAGCCAGTCAGCTGGTGACTTCCACCTCACTGCCAGGCAATGACCCACTTGCACATCAAAATCTTTCGGTGGTGTTCTGGCTGATAAAATCCCAGCAGCAGCAGCAGCAGACAGGAATGGGTCAACTAGCTCATCAGCTCTAGCCAAGGTAACCCTGGCATGCCAAGTAGNCAGACAGGAATGGGTCAACTAGCTCATCAGCTCTAGCCAAGGTAACCCTGGCATGCCAAGTAGCCTGCCTAGCAACCCAACAGTATTGATGGAAGGCAAAGCGCGGAGTATTAGCTAGACTCCCTTCCAATGAGGGATGGGGGAATATTCCACGTGAGCAGGGGCTCGACTCCACCTACCCAGCGTGAGAGCTGCACAGAGACTTGGGGACACACAAACTGTGGAAGTCAAGTAAAATGTGGCAACAGTAGAATCGCAGGCAATAGATGGCCTCAACAAAAAAATACCGGTAAAGTTAAATTAATAATTTCCTGTAGTTTTTAGAAACTCAAAAATGTTGAGAAATACAGTCTGTTGCCAAATAGCACCTTCACACCCAGCCATAATGATTTGCCAGCGGAAGGTGTATCTCCATACTAGAGTTTCCATTCAGGACCAGACCTTCTCAAAATGATGTGTAAGGCGTGATGGATTAACCAGGTGAACCTTGTGATTACAAAACACAATTCCTCTTGATTTTTTCCCCCATGATTATGTGAAAGACAAGGTGTATGCATCTTGTTCATGCTATTTCCTTTACTTGTCTTTTAGCTTTTGTTTATCTCTGCAACTGGAACAGTGTTACTAACCTGATTTTGCTCACAGTTGTGATTTGTGACCAGGGTACTTTCATGCTGACATTCTTTACCTTTAAATTATGAAGGCAGTACAAAAGGTAAGGTAACTAGCATTCACTAACATGTTTCAACTGTGTCAAGAACAACATATATGACTATTCTAATATTTCAGTTCATACAATTTCTTTAATTATTCGCCATTTCAATTAAAACATGAGTCCAATACCAAAATTGGGTTTAAAACACCATGATAATTAAACACTGTTAAGTGATGGTACAAGTTATACCTCAAGCGGAAGGTGTCTTGTGTTTATGTACATATGGAAGCATGCATGAATGAAGATGCTTTATGCCCCAAAATGTGCATGTAAAAAGTGTCTGTAAAATTAAAGAAGTGATTCGTGATCAGTAAAAAAAATATATACACGTGATTGAAAAATAAAAATTCCTAGCATTGGGAACATAATTTTCATGTGTGTCTGTTGTCAAGGTGTATTTGCACTTACAAAACTATTCTGTGAATGAATTGTTAAATTCCAAACTATAAACTTTTCAACACACCGATATGCAACACACCTGAAAGATGAAGCAACCATGATTGTGACATTAACGATGGCAAAGAATTTTGGTACAAAGTGGTTAAAAAATTAGAACGCTAAAACAACCAGGTCTGAAAATAATCATGATTTCAAGGCAATTCTCATACTCTCCCTCAGCCAGAATTCCACACCACAATCCATTACATGGATAAGGAGCCGATGGAACATCTATCTTTCATTTAATCAGCGTCAAAGACTAAAGTAGAGGTCCCAACAGACGACACTCACTTAAGCTTACCCTCACATCGTTAGATTCTTCCTTCAGAAACACGTGTAGTGGACACTAAATTGTGAATGCACATAAGGCTGAACAAATAAGGGCAGCAAAAACTAAAATACGGGGAGTTGTGTGAATTGTGATCTGAATCTGCTACTCCCGTTTAAAAAAGACATAGCTAAACTACATTCAACATGTTCTTAACCTTGTTCAGAATGGATTTTGGCTGTGAGAAATATTGTGTAGCAGTGATATTAGACATCTTTGTCAAAATGAATATTATTAGTGCACTTTTTATATGGATTAAATTGGCTTTTAATGTTTTTTTTAAGAGAAGAACCTCAGAATTCAGATTTTGGTTTAGATTGTTTTCAACCCCATTTTCAGAGTACACACACACTCAAAATGAGTGAATTCAAGGTAATTTAGTGTGATTTCATCCCTAAATGCTCAAACATGTGATTTGTTTACAGAAAATTCCACCAAAACTACCTTAGGAGGAAAGCAATTGACAGTGGCATTAAAACCTATTGAAAGTGTCGACTGCAATGGTGCATACACCACTCTTACCAAAACTTTTGATCATGTCAAATGAAATTTCTCCATTACATGCTGTATTGTCTCAGATCAGAATAAATGATTTATTCGGTTTCGTGATGTGGAACTGTTATAAATTGATATCAAAATATATATTATCGCCATTTAATGGCGATTTAATGTAACTTTGTACATAGATCTATCTCTATGGATTGTCAATAGTGAACTTTGTTTCTGTCTATCATTGTCTATGGTATAAGTAAATAAATANTGTTTCTGTCTATCATTGTCTATGGTATAAATAAAAAAAATGTAATGCGTATTTGTGAACTGAAATTCATACGTTTTATTAGGAACAATCTGGAAAATGTACACGGGAGTTGAGTAGACAAGAAGACTTGAGTCAGTGTGCAGTTTTGACCAGAAGATTGCCGTTGCAGGATGCTTAAGTTTATATTTCAAGGCCTACCAGAGTTGTCCAGAGCTCTCCACTGTACCAGAACTGCTGAGATTCATTCACAACATAACTCAGTTTACTTGCTCCATATTTGCAAGCTGCGATGCTCTCTCTGATGACCAGCATGCTTGTGGTGCAGAGTGAATGCATATTTGGATAATTTTGGATTATGAAAGGATTCATCACATGTATTTTGAACAAACCAGGTTGCTGGAAATGCATTGCGCAAAAATTTACAGGGTAGTGGTATTAATTTTTTTTTNATGTATTTTGAACAAACCAGGTTGCTGGAAATGCATTGCGCAAAAATTTACAGGGTAGTGGTATTAATTTTTTTTTCCTACACAAACAGGCAGCAATCCCAGCTAATAAACAAACACTGCATGGCGAGCAGGTGGAGCCGAATGCAGCAAATATTGGGCAGATATTGTCTAATCTTGAGTTGAGTTAGGTATGAGAAGTTTCTATTGGAAATTCAATGCCTTCCTCTACTACCCTGGCATTATTTCTCATATTAAAACAAAGACAAGTATGATAACTGCCACACACATAATATACGCCCTCCGCACTTAGTAGGCCAATACGATGCTGGCATAAGAACACTTCCACTTTAACGATGCTGTTACCTAACTATTTTAAACCCCCTTGTTATATGATAACTGTTTCGTTTTTCTTTTATGAATCATTTAACTGAACTGTAATCTATAGATTATATCATCATATGTTCATATGTAAGATACCTTTTCTATCAAAACTCAAAACTAAAGACATATGAACACTGTATATATCCATAATATGATTAATAATTTCATTTTACAGTTCAATATAATAAATTATGATACAACAAATTTAGTCGACACGAAGACACCATATCTTGCACAAGTGAAAATACAGTAAATAAGGCATACATCATCATGTACAAACTAGATTCATATCAAGCACACACTAGTTTCGTAAGATGTCAACAAATTCTTATGTGGGAACAACAGAGGTTGGTTGAATTTATTCTGCTCAACTTATTTAATCTATTTTCATTCAGTTAAAGTTTTTTGGTAATCCCACAAAAACCATTGCTCATTAACTATCACAAGGATAAATTACAATTTTTGTTATTTCCCTCATTTATTATTTCAATTTACTGAAGTTTTGCAGAATGAAAGTACTGCACTATTTTTGATGGTAGCAGTGAACATATTTCCAAATAACACTGGAAGCTGAATGCTGAAAATTAGTAGCTTTGCACTTCCAGTGCAGCCACTTAAAAGTTTACATAGTTACTTCAATTCTCACACCCTGATATAATTTATAGTGTCTCCATGCAGACGAACCTAAACTCACATAATTCCCTGGCAATAATATTTTGGAATGTCAGTAGAATACAACAAATCTATAAGGCTCTTACTGGCTTGTTTGCTAAATTGTTTGNGCAATAATATTTTGGAATGTCAGTAGAATACAACAAATCTATAAGGCTCTTACTGGCTTGTTTGCTAAATTGTTTGCTTATAATGGTAACTCTGATCATATCTTGTAGGCTGGCTATGAATGTACATTAATCAAACCTATTACAGATGGTACCATCATCTCTCAATCTTTTAGTCAACTCCATAGGCTCTTCAACTACANGCATTAATCAAACCTATTACAGATGGTACCATCATCTCTCAATCTTTTAGTCAACTCCATAGGCTCTTCAACTACACGCATTCCTCTTAATAGGCACAGGCATACACCAGACAATGGTGAACCTATATCTTGGAAATAGGCTGAAATTAACCTCTTCAATTAAAGTCTATGTAAAACGTATTATAAGAATTGCCTTTTCCCACCACGTGTTAGCCAGCTACAAAGATTATGATGCAGAAAAGAAATTATGAAACTGTTGACAAATATGCGTTACTACTGCATTGTAATGTTGAAATGCCTACTGAGCTGTCATCTACAAAGCAAACTTCAAAGACTGCTTTAGCAGATGTTAAGTCACAGCTGTGAATCATGGTTGACAGTGAACACAGGAGCTATCAAGATCAACACCCAACTAAAGAGACTTGACTTCAGACACGTCGACAGATACTTTCCATGACAGCGTTACGCTCAAGAACTCTCCAACACTTGTTGCTGTCTTCTGGGGACTTAACAGAGCGGACAGAAGCGAGCGACGTGAACTGCAACATGTGGCGTCATATTCGTCGAGATTCAGACCCGAGAACTCTCGACCAATACGCGGAAACTAAAATTCCGGCAGCAACATAAATACACTGAAGGTCAAAAATTACAGAAGAATAAATTACACTAAATAAAAAGTACATAATAGCTACATAAAAAAAACTAACTTAAAAATTAACATGTAAGAATTACACATGTATCTTCTTTCCACAACTTAAATTAGTAAGACAATTTTTTATATTAGGTACAAAAAAAATTTGCACTGGCAGACTTTAAAAACAACTTTTATGTAGTACTGGGTTGTCTCAAGTTAAACTTCACAGCTAACCTTACAGAATTATTATTCTACACTCCTTTAACACAAACTATTAAGAAGTGCTTATCTTTGCTTTGTACCAAAATGCACTAACTTGTGACTTGCAAAAGAAAAATTCCTGACCTTAGAAAAATTACTTACACTCGGTCCTTTATGCAATGGTAGTAACACACTGATACCCTCGAAGCAGAATAAAATTTTAGCGATGTATGCAGAAGGCAAGTTCAAACCATGCAACTGAAAACAGAACTCTCCACATTTAAATACGGCAGAATGTGTGAACAAGAGCTATGCAAATGCATGTTTTATGCTAAGGCTACAGACAAGTGAAGGCGACAAGGGTTCGAGCCATGAGGAATCTGTATGATTCGTGCAAAGTGAGCAGGCAGAAGCACTGCAGAGTTAACTCAAAAGCCACAAGCGCTACATACCTTCGCTAACCCCAGCGACTACATACAGCAGACACTTAAGGTCTTTGTGCAAGGAAAAAAGACCCTGGCGTTATGGATTAACTTCCATTTTGCAATCTTACCAAATACAAAATACGATGTAAAACGAAAGCAAAATAAATAGGGCTCACCTCACAGTGGCATCTAGCACTTTAAAATTATCTTTAGTGTTGATTAAAAGAGGCAGTAGGTCCTGGAAACCAAAAAATAAAAAAAATAATCAAATTCAGCATATGAATAAAATATCAAAATCAAAACATTCTCAAAAACACAAAAATGTTGACAAAACTAAAAAAAAGAAGAAAAAATTTATGATGCATTACCTTTTTTATAACCTGAGAAAAGCCCAAAGTTCTTCTGTACTTCCGAGTCATTTTATCCTCACTTAACAACTTCTCAATAATTTCTCCAAGGATAGCTAAAAAAGCACAAGAGTATTAAAATACATTTAAAATTACAACAAACTCAGTGTCCTAATCACATTCGATATTCAATATATCCTATATCCCGTGGACATTTTTATTTATTGGTTAGAGATACCTAAAGAAAACAATTTCAGAAGTAACTTTTTTATTTTAGCACATTCTACCAGTATTTTAAAATAATGAACTGTACTTTTAATTAACATAGTAAAAAAAAAAATAGTAAATAGTACTTATATACAAGTAACATCAAGTATGGCAATTTTGTTACAATACATTTTGCATTACACTAGAAACACACTTGAAAATAATGTCCAGTACACATGAACCTAATTCTGCACTCAATTCCATTCTTAAACCTATAAAAGTGATACTATGAATATGTAAGAAATCACACATATTTAAATCTATACCACAGTCCATATCCAGAATAGTATTAAAAAGTGTAACATTTTATATGTAAAAAACTATAAATTTACAGACCTGTAAAGAATGATGGCTCATGTATGGGCTCCACACTGACAAATTCACAGATCTAAGAGGGGATTGAAACCAAAATGTTTCACTGGGGAGTGCGCAGCCAAAAATATATAATTTACGTGCAACAAGCTGCAAGAAAAATTACAAACAGCACACGTCGTCATTGCCACGTCAACATGGACATATTTAATTTCCATTTTTTTGGAGGAAACATTCCCCTGAGAATATTCCCCTTGCTTCACAAGTTATGTACACGGTCACAGCATGGCCAGCCCCCACCACATTACACCCAATGCCATGCATATCCAAATCTTACAATTTATGGCATTTGATGTCGGTGGTTGGTCTCCCGTGCTCAACATCTTATCACATATCAAGTTAAACATCCTTGAGTAGCTGAGAGACAGAAAACTTCATTCAAGAACAGACAACCAATCCATNTATCACATATCAAGTTAAACATCCTTGAGTAGCTGAGAGACAGAAAACTTCATTCAAGAACAGACAACCAATCCATCGAGACAGACACTCTGGTGATAAAACGTTAACAGCACATTCCCATTTTTTCACACGCTCCACACTCTCATGTTTGAACCAAGCAATCCCATACAAAATACGTTGCTTTTAATTCCTTCTCACGCCCTATTAGTTTATCTTTATTATTTCCCAGCACAAAGTAACGAATTTCACCCTTCAATTAAAGCAAAGAACCAAAATATGCACATGCAAGAAACTGCTCAGGGCAGAATGGCAACTTGTAACAGAGTGCTCATAACGACATGGTAATGTTCTCAGCAAAAAGAAAAAGGAACCACATTACCTTGTAGATCAAGCAAAACTACAACTACTAAAAATTTGTTGATGGAAAGCAAAAATTTATTTTGAGAAATTCATACTGTAATAACAGAAGTTATGCTGAGGGAAGTCTATATAACATATATTCTCTCCATTACGTACCTCACAAGATGGCGTCACGCAATATGCCTTCTGGGTTGTAAAACAAGCCATGGCTGAATAGAACACGGCCCTCAGGCAACTCTACACATGACGATATCAGTTCCTATCATTACTTCTGTTAAGTAATCAATCCAATTACTTTTTTTCCATAATGGAGGTTCAGTAAGTTGGAAATCTACTTCCTGACTCTGAGAAGTTTCAGGTTTGTCCCAGGTGCTAGCGAGTCAGTGATGGTCGGTGCTTGGTTGTATGGTAAGCAGCCATTTGATGTTCGCAATATCAACCTGTAACCACTTTGAATCTGACACAGTGATCATTCACATGCAACAGACAAAGCGCCAAAACTGCACATGACGTAACATCAATTGCAGAAGAGCAATTCGCTAGCTGATGTGCCAACCTAGAGACAAACCAATAGAGTCGTGATCAAATACCAGTGTGTCTTGCTGCCAAAATATCCAGCCAGCACTGCAGAAATTCAGCAAGGCCAGGTGATAAAAACCCCATGGTCAAAGTTCCAACGTATTTTCCTGTAGTATCGGGGCGGTTGGATTGCACAACTCAACAGACTTTCTCTTCTATTGCAGGAATCTGTGCTTCTCAAACAAATACACACGTAAACATGCACAAAACTACTTGGACTGACCAAAACATTTAGCGAACTGGACGAGCACTCACCAAGGCAGTCTTCATTGGCGATGTAGGAGTCACCAACTTGTGCTCCTAAAGCAAAGGTGTTGTGCACCGCTATAGGGTTTATTACCATCCACTCCATGTCGCTTGTCGGACTGCCTGCAAACAAACAGACATTGTCAACCATGCATGGATTTCCAACAGATAAAGGAGTTGAAAACAATCCCTCCAAAACACAGCAAAAAAAAAAAAGGCGGGGGGAAAATATTTTACGTGGTGAGAGGTGACAGCAATNGCGGGGGGAAAATATTTTACGTGGTGAGAGGTGACAGCAATGGCCAAAAGCAGAGCCATTAAAAAAATACTTTGTTGAATTTTTATGTTCCGTCTCCAGGAGAGAAAGGAGGTAAAGAATAATTCAATAAAGACACCTGCGGCATTCATTTGGTTATTGATCGCGTATCTCCCGAAACGAGATATTTTCTTAATGGGCTTAGAAGTGGAGCGGAGACCTCTTAACATCGAGGTCTTGAGAGCCGATGAGCGTGAAGTGAGATGAGTATGGAGCAGTGCCGGAACGCAAAGGCGGGAGAAGCGGGAGATCCCAAAAGAAAACCCACCCACCAGCGGCATCGCCCTACACGATCCCCCACACGCGAAAATCCGGCAGTGACCCCGCCGGGAATCGAACCCGGTTCGCCTAGGTGAGAGGCGAGCAGCCTGACCACTGGACTCAGGACCGACCGAGGTAACACAGCGGTAAACTCGCATTCGGGGGGACCTGGGTTCGAATCACAGTCCGGCCATTCTGATGCGAGGTCTTTTAGAGTCGTCATTCTGATGCTAGGTAATTAGACATTGCTCTGAGAAGCATGGGAAGGGGGAAGGAATCGACGATGGGCTGTGGTGATGATGCATCCCAGCATTCGCCTGGAGAGATTTCGGGTAGCCACGGAAAACCGAAATCAGGATGGCCGAGCCAGGGGATCGAACACGGGTCCTCCTGATGCCACCTCGCTCGGTCTCTACCAATAGGCTAGGCACTGTCTTCTTGTCCCTCACCCGCAAAATACGGGAGCGATCAGGAGATCACGTCAACATGAGCAGGGACACCGATTTTCGCGAAAAATTTCACGGCCAGTTGTGTTTCATGACACTTTAGCTCAGCTCTACTGTCGTCGTTGGAT